>CM076854.1:141573157-141701857 GCA_039519185.1 Astragalus membranaceus
GCTCCGTGATTGAAAAAATAGTACTGAAAAAATATAATAAAGTAATAAAAAGTTTGATAAAATAGTAGAGTAGTACTGGTTGGTATTGACGGTGGCTGGGAAGTGGGAAGATATCTAGTGTGAGATTGATTTGACAATGCAAGCAGCGACAGCATATGGAGTAACACAGTAGCACACAGAATTAACACCCTATCCTAAGTCACACACACCTATCTCTGTCACCACCCTACACTTTCTTCACTTTTCATTATTCTATTTTATTTTACTGTATTTGTTGGTATTGACATTGGAAAAAGCTGTGTCGGGCGAGTTCGGACACCGCTGGTTCTAGTTTCAAGAACCGAACCCGCCCAGTCAAACCCATTCTTAACCGATTCTTCTCACAAGTGTACCCGACACTCGACTTGACCCGCCCGTTGCAACCCATTTCTTTCGGTTTTCCAGTTTTTCGGGTTGGTTTACCTTTTCTGTCCAGGCCTAACTGTAATGATATATATAAAAACACGGGATAGTTGCAGTGATATATAAAAAAAACATGGGATAACAACACTGATATATAAAAAAATACTGCACTGATATATAAAAACATAGGGATAAATGCACATATTGTTTTTAAATGGTACTTTTACATTTTTAGTTTTAATATTTATCAATTTTATATTTGAAACTCCTTTTTTTATCTACTTTAAAATTTTCTTTATTTTCACGGGGTAATATTCAGATTATTTAAATAATGTCTAAATTCATTCATAAAAAGAACACGACAGCACCTGTCTGTATGCAAGTCATCCTCTATATTTTACAATTGATTTTAGATTAATGAGATTTCAAATTAACGTTTCTATTTGAGGTAATCGTATCACGTAACAATTATCACGTAACAATTATCACCTTAAATCGTAATTATGAGTATAAAGAGAAGCGATTTATCAAAAATAAAACATATACAAAAGTGACCGTTCATTATTACTCCATAAAAAAAATATAAAACCCTATAAAGCGGAGGCTTTGCGCACTGAAGAAGAAAGACTAGATAGAGTCTTCAGTCTTCACACTCGAGCGAGTCTTCACTTAATTGTTTGTGAGTGGGAGCTATATATATAGTGAGTGGGTCGAGAACAAGAAAGATATCGTATATTGATATCAGCACTTCACTTCCTTCCTCAAAAGAACAAAAACTGGCGTGGTTTCACTTTCTTGGATGGTTTCATGGTGTGCCTGAAAAGGAGAAATCTTAAAACAAGAACCTGTATATTGATGGCGCTGGAGTCTTGTTTAGGTGAGGATTAATTATTTACACTTTTTCGATTCTACTCTATTCTACGCAATCCCTAATTTGTTTCCTATTTGGGGTTCTTGAATTAGTTAAACATCTATCAATGGAGAAAACATAGCTAGCCGTTCATCGACGAGGTTGCCGAACACACTCGCTAGGTTCCTTTCTCTACTCTGTTATTCGATCATTCATTCATAACAATTCTTTTCAGATGCTAAACCCTAATTCAACTACAATGTTTTCTCAGGTGTGTTTGTGTTACCAATTGGTGGTTACACTGACGCATAGCTCTTTCAAGATGCTGATTAGGGGTTTAAAGATTGCTTCTTCGTACATATCTTATGCTCCAAGAGGTAAACCAAATTCTTTTCTATTTTTGTTATACTTCCAAAGGGTTTTCTTCAAGAATTTCAAGATTTTGTTATTCTTCCATCGTTCTTGATTTTTGAATTTTTTCCACAACCTTCAGTTTCTGTTTGATTACTATCCCATGCTTTTTCTCCAGTTCATTAATTCCAGCTTTTTTTCGAAATTACTAAACCAATGATGTTCACTTCTTGCTTTTAATTTCTTGCATCTTCTATGTACTGTCTTGAATTATGTTCTTGTTATGGGTATTATAAAGTTTCTGCAATTGGTGCATGATGTCTTTTTTGGGTGACACTGAATGATGTTTGACTTCATTACAGATTGATGCTCATGTTGGTGGAGTTAATTACTTGGCGTTTTCTTATCCAAACAAACAACTGTGCGTTGTGACTTGTTGAGGACTGTGGCTGGTGTGCGATAATGTTGGACGAAAGCTCTTTAATTTTGAGGGTCCCCACCAGAAGAAAATAACCAGGTAAACCTCTCCCTCCTCTTAAAGGTTGCCTTTTTATCATTGTCTTGGAGATTGAGGTTCCTTCCTTGACTACTGACTAGGGTTGAACTATTTGTTCTGTTTCAGCTATTATCAATCTATATATATGAAAACAAAAGGATCTTTCATTGTGTAAATATTTTGGTACAGAAGAAAGTAATATAATAATCTTTAAGATTGGATGTCGCCATTCCACCGTAGGTTGATGCAAATTTAATTTTTTGGCATGAACATCTATTTCTATCCCGTCAATAGTTAGTTACTTTTACTTACATTTTTGACATAACCGAAAGGTTTAAAACTTTTGGAAATATAAATTTATATCTGGATTCTAATAATAATTGTATGGTATAAGCCGTTAATGGCAATTTTGCCGAGGTTATCAGATCATATTGGTTTTCTTCTTTTTCCCTGTTGCCTAAATTCAAATTGGTTGACTAATTAGTTTAATATTGTGCTGCTTTTACTGTCAGTTCACACATTGCAGCCAACATAATACAATATTCTAATCAATCCTTGTAGATGTGTTTGTGAAAAATAGTGAATGGCTGTTTGCTTAAGCCATCCATTCTGTATTGATTTCCTTTTTTCCATGTTGCCTAAACTCAACATTGTTGGATAATTAGTTTAATATAGTTCTTTTGTCTATTGTAGCCAACATAATACAAGATTCCAATCAATGCCTAATTTTGTGTGAAAAATTTGTTGATATAGCAACTTTGTCAAGTAATTAATGATTTTATAAGGATGATGACTGATGAGATATAAGGGGATGTTATTTTTTCATTAAATCAATGATGAAAAGTTGATGGGAAAATTTTATGACGTAATTATGCAGTTTATATTTTCTTCTGCTGTTGGTGGGAAAATCAAAGCCTGGCTGTATGATAGCATGGGCTCCAGGGTTGACTATGATGCTCCTGGACAGTGGTGCACCGCAATGCTATATAGTGCTGATGGAACTTGGTAAACAGTGAATTAGAATATTAGAAATTGCTTGAAATTCCTGTTCATTTTTCTTGGCAATCGAAGGGGCTAATTTTTAACTACCCTTTCTTATTTTAGATTGTTCTCATGCGGGACAAGTAAGGATGGGGACTCTTTCCTAGTTGAATGGAATGAGAGTGAAGGTGCCCTAAAGAGAACATATTCTGGGTTTAGAAAGAAATCTCCCGGTGCTGTGCAATTTGACACAACAAAGATTCGCTTTTTGGTGGCCGGTGAAGATAACCAGATAAAGTTTTGGGATAGATGCTGAGGGTGGTCCTCCAGTGAGTATTGTCTGTACTTTTCATCTTTTAATGCATTTTGGAGTGCATTGTTTGACATGGTTGATGCCCTTCATCAGAGTCTCCCTCGTTTGAGGTTCAACATGGAAGGAAATCTGGTCGCTGTTACTACAGCAGATGGTGGTTTGACGTTCCTTGCAGATACCGATGGCATGAGGTACTTAAGAGCCATTGAAGCTCGGTCTTACGAAGCACCTAAAGCACCAGTGGAGACAAAGGTTTTATCTGCCTTACCAAATATCATTTAATGGCTTTATTGATGTCCATAAATTGATCTGTCCTATTCCTATATGAATGTATTAGGTGCCCGGGTCTTCTATGGTTGCAAATATGAATGAATTAGGCTAGGTTTCCAAAACCTTGCGCTTAGATCCTTTTTCACATTTTTTTAATTCTGAAAATATTTCTATTGAAAACACTATGTCTAGGCAAGATTTTTGAGAAATATTTTTTCAAACTATTTTTTGCATACTCTTTTGAACTTGTGTTTGAAATTTTTCATATCATATTTTGAAAATACACTTTCTTAAAAACCTAGTTCTAAGACTCTTTTTAGACTTTTTTAGTTTTGAACACACTATGTCTAAGCTAGGTTTTTGAGAAATATTGTTTGAAACTCATTTTTGAAATCATACTTTGTCAAAAGCCTTGTTCTTAGATCCTTTGTCAATCTTGTTTACTTTTCAAAAAATTTCTTTTGAAAACACTGCTTAGGCTAGGTTTTTGAGAATTAATTTTTCATACTCAATTTTTGCATACTCTTTTGAACTTATTTTTGAAATTTTAACATATCATATTTTGTATACAAACTTTCTCAAAAACCTTGATCTTAGATCCCTTCTCACGTTTTTTTAATTATGAATATTTTTCTTGAAAATACTTTGTCTAGGCTAGGTTTTTGGGAAATATTTTTTGAAAATAATTGTTGCATACTCTTTTGAACTTGTGTTTGATATTTTTTCATATCATATTTTGAAAATAGACTTTCTCAAAAACCTAGTTCTAATATTCTTTTTCAATCTTTTTTACTTTTGAAAACACTATGCCTAAGCTAGGTTTTTGAGAAATATTTTTTGAAACTCATTTTTGCATACTCTTTTGAACATGTCTTTGATACTTTTTTCACATCTTATTTTTGGAATCATACTTTCTCAAAAGCCTTGTTCCTAAATCCTTTTTCAATCTTTTTTACTTTTGAAATTTTTTCTTTTTTAAACACTATGTCTAGGCTAGGTTTTTGAAAATTAATTTTTTATACTCGTTTTTGCATACTCTTTTAAACTTGTTTTTGAAAATATTTTCATATCATGTTTTGTAAACCAAATTTATCAAAAACCTGGCTCTTAGATCCCTTTTCACGTTTTTTTAATTTTGAAGAATTTTCTCTTGAAAACATTTTATCTAGCCTAGATTTTTGAGAAATATTTTTTGAACCTAATTTTTGCATACTCTTTTGAACTTGTGTTTGAAATTTTTTCATATCATATTTAAAAAACATACTTTCTTAAACACCTGGTTCTAAGAGCCTTTTTCAATATTTTTTACTTTTGAAAACACTAATATTCCATCCCTCACTTCAAATGGAGGCTTTGTGTACTGAACACACGAGAGATAGTTTTTTTTTTTGAAATACTAGTGTCCTACTTGTCTTGTTTTGCCTTAAAGTCTTCACATAATTGTTTGTACCTGGGAGCTATATATATATACTACTGGTGTTGTGGGTCGAGAACAAGAAAGAAATCGTATACTGATGCATTTCAATTCCTCAAAAGAACAAAAACTGCGTGGTTTCTTGGATCGTTTCTTCGCGTGCCTTTAAAAGAGAAATCTAGTTTAGGTGAGGATTAATTGCACTTTTTCAAATCTACTCTATTCTCCGCGATCCCTTCATTGCTTGTTGGCGTTAGTTTGTTTCTAATTTATTTTGACAATTAAACAGGTTTTTGATTTGGTTGCAACTTTCTTCTTCTCAAAGGTGTCTGGAAGATGTTAAAGAAAAGCTACAAATGAGGCAAGAAGGAGCTTTCAAGAGGGAGTGAGCAATTGCATACGTTATTGCTCAGAATGTAATAAACAAACAAACTAGAAACTTCTCCATCTTTATCTTTTTTCCTTCCTTTTTAGTTTATCAACAAAATTATTCTTGTTTCTTTCCCGCAATGCTGGTCAACATCCAGCTCCAGTTCACAAGCAAATGGCTCTTTTTCCTTTTCCTCTCTGAAGAATCATGAAATGAACAAAGCTAACTGTGGATGGGGTTGGTTGAAAAGAATGATAGTAACCAAACCAAGGGACACTATATAAATGGAACCACAATCTCAAGTTGAAGCCTTAGATAAAACTCCACCGCCTTCAAACAAATTTGTGAAATCCACCTCTAACTCTAAACCAAATTCGGTCAAAATCAAGAAGAACAATGTCACAACAAGGTATTCTGCTAGGCCTCCTGCTCATATAGGCCAAGCAACTCGTTCATCCTCGAGTCCAAGTTCCGAGTTTCGGTATGATGAGAGTTCTGCATCATATTCTATTTGGACATCCATAACACCAATGTCAGGGAACACTTGTGACAACATGACTGAGGATAGTAGCAATTACACTGGGCCAAATTACATGAACCTCACTCAGGCAACAAAAGCAAAGCTGAAAAACAATCAAGTGTATAACATCCATCAGTAGGCAGCTCTTGGTCTACAATTTCACCCTCGGTGTTCAAGCTTCGTGGTGAAACTTTTTTCAGGTATGTGAAAAGTTATATCTGTCATTTTTTATCAACTAGTTAGTCCATTGTTTTTATTTTTGTGATATATATATAATATGTTAATTTACGGCATTACTTCAAAATGGCTTAGCTATCATGAAAATACATTTTGTAATTTAATTTAATTATTTTAATATGCCTTTACCTACATGTGAACAAAAACCATGAATATTTTAAAAAAAGGAATTTAGAATTTGTTCTTAGCAACCATAAAGTCTGTGAGTTGCATCTGTGTGTATTAAGTATAACACTTATTGGTTTTTATTGGGGTTTTAATCATCTGATACTAGGTGCTGAACATGAACTCTTGAAAAGAAACTATCTGCAAACTGATATGCACTTTTTAATCATATTCTGATAATGAGCTTCAAGTCATTTGCTCGGAATCTTCCAAGAAGCTGTTTAAATTTGATTATTTACTTAGGCCTGAAGATAACCAAGGTATAATAAAAGCTGTAGGTTTTTGTCGTCTTGCATGATTTCTATTATTTTTTATTTTTTGGAAGCTGGTTAAATGTGTGTACTATTTGATATTGCAGAATGCAGACAGTGTTTTTCTCAGTATTGTTACGTCAGTCTTGGATGTGTTTATTCTATGCATATTTGCCTTTGGCAAACTGGAACCGGTAAAACATTTACCATGGAAAGATCACCGGAAGAGAGGAGGGTTAACTACAGAACACTAGAGGGACTATTATGAGAGATCTTTTCTTAGAAACACGAAAAATGTCGACGCCAACATGCTTTACACACGTTGGTTCAGTTTCCTTTAAATATTTTTCTTTTTAAAACATTATGTCTAGGCTAGGCTTTTGAGGATTAATTTTTTACTCTCATTTTTGCATACTCTTTTGAACTTGTGCTTGAAAGTTTTTCATATCATATTCTGAAAATACACATTCTCATAAACCTTGTTCTAAGATCTTATTTCAATATTTTTTACTTTTGAAAACACTATATCTAGTCTAGGTTTTTGAGAAATATTTTCTAAAACTCATTTTTGCATATTCTTTTGAACTAATTTTGGAAAATTTTTCATATCTTATTTTGTAGACAAAACTTCTCAAAAACCTTGCTCTTTGAACCTTTTTCAGGTTTTTTAAATTCTGAAAATTTTTCTTTTGAAAACACTATGTCTATGCTAGGTTTTTGAGAATTATTTTGAATTAATTTTTACAATCTCTTTTGAACTTGTGCTTGACACTTTCATATCATATTTTGAAAATACACTTTCTCAAAAACCATGTTCTAAGATCTTTTTTCTTTCTTTTTTTCTTTTGAAAACATTATGTCTAGGCAAGGTTTTTGAGAATTCTTTGTTAAAAATTCATTTTTGCATACTATTTTAAACTTATCTTTGAAACTTTTTTCATATCATATTTTGAAACCATACTTTCTCAAAAATTTTATTCTTCGATCCTTTTACAATCTTTTTTACTTTTAAATTTTTTTCTTTTGAAAACACTGTCTAGGCTAGGTTTTTGAGGACTATTTTTTTATACTCATTTTTGCATACTCTTTTGAGCTTGAACTTGAAACTTTTTCATATCATATTTTGAAATTACACTTTCTCAAAAACCTTGTTCTTAGATCCTTTTTCTATCTTTAATTTTGAAAACACTATGTTTAGGCTAAGTTTTTGAGAAATATTTTTTGAAGCTTATTTTTGCATACTTTTTTGATCTAATTTTTGAAATGTTTTCATATCATATTCTGGAAACAAACTTTCTCAAAAACATTGCTCTTAGATTTTTTTTTTCACGTTTTTTTATTTCTGAAAATTTTACTTCTGAAAACACTATGTCTAGGCTAGGCTTTTGAGAAGTATTTTTTGAAACTAATTTTTGCATACTCTTTTGAACTTGTGTTTGAAACCTTAGCTTTTCATATTTTGAAATCACACTTTCTCGATAACCTTGTTCTAGTATCCTTTTTCAGACATTTTTACTTTTGAAAACACAATGTCTAGGCTAGGTTTTTGACAAATATTTTTCAAAACTCATTTTGGCAAACTTTTTTAACTTTGAAACTTTTTTCATATCATTTTGAAACCATACTTTCTCAAAAACTTTATTCTTAGATCCTTTTTCAATCCTTTTTACGTTTTAAAATTTTTCTTTTAAAAACGCTATGTCTAGGCTAAGGTTTTTGAGAATTAATTGTTTATACTCATTTTTGCGTACTCTTTTGAATTTGTGCTTGAAACCTTTTCATATCATATTTTGAAAGTACACTTTCTCAAAAACCTTGTTCTAAGATCTTATTTCAATTTTTTACTTCTGAAAACCCTATATCTTGGCTAGGTTTTTGAGAAATATTTTATGAAACTCATTTTTGCATACTCTTTTGAACTAATTTTTGAAATTTTTTCATTTCTTATTTTTGAAATGTTTTCATATCATATTCTGGAAACAAACTTTCTCAAAAACATTGCTCTTAGATTTTTTTTTTCACGTTTTTTTATTTCTGAAAATTTTACTTCTGAAAACACTATGTCTAGGCTAGGCTTTTGAGAAGTATTTTTTGAAACTAATTTTTGCATACTCTTTTGAACTTGTGTTTGAAACCTTAGCTTTTCATATTTTGAAATCACACTTTCTCGATAACCTTGTTCTAGTATCCTTTTTCAGACACTTTTACTTTTGAAAACACAATGTCTAGGCTAGGTTTTTGACAAATATTTTTCAAAACTCATTTTGGCAAACTTTTTTAACTTTGAAACTTTTTTCATATCATTTTGAAACCATACTTTCTCAAAAACTTTATTCTTAGATCCTTTTTCAATCCTTTTTACGTTTTAAAATTTTTCTTTTAAAAACGCTATGTCTAGGCTAAGGTTTTTGAGAATTAATTGTTTATACTCATTTTTGCGTACTCTTTTGAATTTGTGCTTGAAACCTTTTCATATCATATTTTGAAAGTACACTTTCTCAAAAACCTTGTTCTAAGATCTTATTTCAATTTTTTACTTCTGAAAACCCTATATCTTGGCTAGGTTTTTGAGAAATATTTTATGAAACTCATTTTTGCATACTCTTTTGAACTAATTTTTGAAATTTTTTCATTTCTTATTTTGTAAACAAGACTTCTCAAACACCTTGCTCTTTGAACCTTTTTCACGTTTTTTAAATCCTCATTTTTTTTTGAAAACACTATGTCTATGCTAGGTTTTTGAGAAATATTTTTTGAAATTAATTTTGCATACTCTTCTGAACTTTTTCTTGAAACTTTTTCACATCATATTTTAAAATACACTTTCTCAAAAACCTTGTTCTAAGATCTTATTTCAATCTTCTTTTTCTTTTGAAAACACTATGTCTAGGCTAGGTTTTTGAGCAATATTTTTTGAAAATAATTTTTGCATACGCTTTTGAACTTGTGTTTGAGACTTTTAATATCATATTTCTCAAAAACCTAGTTCTAAGATTCTTTTGCTATCTTTTTTACTTTTGAAAACACTACATATATGCTAGGTTTTTGAGAAATATTTTTTGAAACTCATATTTGCATACTTTTTTGAACATGTCTTTGAAATTTTTTTCATATCATATTTTGAAATTATACTTTCTCCAAAGCACAACTATTATGTATATATGTATATATAGATAGATAGGATGAGCATTTCCACCCACTAATACTCCTTTCCACACTTCAACTGGAGGCTTTATGTAGTAAAGACACGAGAGATAGTTTTTTTTTTGAAATACTAGTGTCGTACTTGTCTTGTTATGCCTTAACTTCTTCACATAATTGTTTGTGTCTGGGAACTATATATACTACTAGTGTAATGGGTCGAGAACAAGAAAGAAGTCTTAATTCTAAGATTAACTTTTGAAAACACTGCATATATGCTTGGTTTTTGAGAAATATTTTTTGAAACTCATATTTGCATACTTTTTTGAACATGTCTTTGAAATTTTTTTCATATCATATTTTGAAATTATACTTTCTCCAAAGCACAACTATTATGTATATATGTATATATAGATAGATAGGATGAGCATTTCCACCCACTAATACTCCTTTCCACACTTCAACTGGAGGCTTTATGTAGTAAAGACACGAGAGATAGGTTTTTTTTGAAATACTAGTGTCGTACTTGTCTTGTTATGCCTTAACTTCACATAATTGTTTGTGTCTGGGAGCTATATATACTACTAGTGTAGTGGGTCGAGAACAAGAAATAAGTCTTATATTGGTGCATTTTACTTCCTCAAAAGAACAAAAACTGCGTGGTTTCTTGGTGTGCCTGAAAAAGAGAAATATTGTTTAGGTGAGGATTAATTAATTGCACTATTTCGATTCTACTTTATTCTCCCCAATCCCTTCATTGCTTGTTGGTTTTTAAAACTTCTTTTCGCGCTTTCTTAGCAAAAAGAGGTTTGAGGGCTTTGAAGGGAGTTGTGAGGATTCAAGATCTTGTCTGTGGTAGACAAGTTAGGAAGCAAGCTGCAGACACTTTGAGATGCATGCAGGCTTTAGTTCGTGTTCAAGCTTGAGTAAGAGCTCGTTGTGTTAGAATGTCCCTACTCCATAGGGAGTCAACCTGTTCAGAACTTGCTCAATGAGAGACGCACCAAGCTCGAACTTTTAAACAAATTGAGGTATTTGTTTAATTTTTATTTTAATTAGGGATTTGTAGCACCAACACTTACACTTCAATCATATCTAATTTTAGAATTATTATCCGTGTCTGTTATGGGAGTTGGAAAGTGATTTTATCATATGAGCCGCAACATCAAGATTTTTGATGTCTGTGTGACTGAGCTTGCATCATCTGTATTTGATTGAGATTTTTTGACATGTTTTTTCCACTATTGAAAACCTTGCTAAGAAAGGTATTTGTGAATCTGCAGGAAGGGTGGTGTGATAGCAGAGGAACATTGGAAGATGTTAAAACAAAACTACAAATGAGGCAAGAAGGAGCTTTCAAGAGGGAGAGAGCAATTGCATGCGTTATTGCTCAAAACACTGTCTAGGCAAGATTTTTTAGAAATATTTTTTTAAACTATTTTTTGCATACTCTTTTGAACTTGTGTTTGAAATTTTTTCATATCATATTTTGAAAATACACTTTCTTAAAAACCTAGTTCTAAGACTCTTTTTAGACTTTTTTAGTTTTGAACACACTATGTCTAAGCTAGGTTTTTGAGAAATATTGTTTGAAACTCATTTTTGAAATCATACTTTGTCAAAAACCTTGTTCTTAGATCCTTTGTCAATCTTGTTTACCTTTCAAAAAATTTCTTTTGAAAACACTGCTTAGGCTAGGTTTTTGAGAATTAATTTTTCATACTCAATTTTTGCATACTCTTTTAAACTTATTCTTAAAATTTTAACATATCATATTTTGTATACAAACTTTCTCAAAAACCTTGATCTTAGATCCCTTTTCACGTTTTTTTAATTATGAATATTTTTCTTGAAAATACTTTGTCTAGGCTAGGTTTTTGGGAAATTTTTTTTGAAACTAATTGTTGCATACTCTTTTGAACTTGTGTTTGATATTTTTTCATATCATATTTTGAAAATACACTTTCTCAAAAACCTAGTTCTAATATTCTTTTTCAATCTCTTTTACTTTTGAAAACACTATGCCTAGGCTAGGTTTTTGAGAAGTATTTTTTGAAACTCATTTTTGCATACTCTTTTGAACATGTCTTTGATACTTTTTTCACTTCTTATTTTTGGAATTATACTTTCTCAAAAGCCTTGTTCCTAAATCCTTTTTCAATCTTTTTTACTTTTGAAATTTTTTCTTTTTTAAACACTATGTCTAGGCTAGGTTTTTGAAAATTAATTTTTTATACTCGTTTTTGCATACTCTTTTAAACTTGTTTTTGAAAATATTTTCATATCATATTTTGTAAACCAAATTTATCAAAAACCTGGCTCTTAGATCCCTTTTCACGTTTTTTTAATTTTGAAGAATTTTCTCTTGAAAACATTTTATCTAGCCTAGATTTTTGAGAAATATTTTTTGAACCTAATTTTTGCATACTCTTTTGAACTTGTGTTTGATTTTTTCATATCATATTTTAAAAACATACTTTCTTAAATACCTTGCTCTAAGAGCCTTTTTCAATATTTTTTACTTTTGAAAACACTAATATTCCATCCCTCACTTCAAATGGAGGCTTTGTGTACTGAACACACGAGAGATAGTTTTTTTTTTTGAAATACTAGTGTCCTACTTGTCTTGTTATGCCTTAAAGTCTTCACATAATTGTTTGTACCTGGGAGCTATATATATACTACTGGTGTTGTGGGTCGAGAACAAGAAAGAAATCGTATACTGATGCATTTCAATTCCTCAAAAGAACAAAAACTGCGTGGTTTCTTGGATCGTTTCTTCGCGTGCCTTTAAAAGAGAAATCTTGTTTAGGTGAGGATTAATTGCACTTTTTCAAATCTACTCTATTCTCCGCGATCCCTTCATTGCTTGTTGGCGTTAGTTTGTTTCTAATTTGTTTTGACAATTAAACAGGTTTTTGATTTGGTTGCAATTTTCTTCTTCTCAAAGGTGTCTGGAGGCCTTAATGTCGTGTGTCAGGATAGCGCTTTCAAGAATTCAACTATAATGCCTTCTCAGGTGTGTTTGTGTTACCAAAACATTTTAGACTAGTAAGGCAAGAATACAAATATCTTTTTGCGCTTTCTTAGCAAGAAGAGGTTTAAGGGCTTTGAAGGGAGTTGTGAGGATTCAAGCTCTTGTCTGTGGTCGACAAGTTAGGAAGGAAGCTGCAGACACTTTGAGATGCATGCAGGCTTTAGTTCGTGTTCAAACTTGAGTAAGAGCTCGTTGTGTTAGAATGTCCATAGAGAGTCAAGCTGTTCAGAACTTGCTCAATGTGAGACACCCCAAGCTCGAACTTTTGAAGAAAGCCGGGGTAACTTGTTTAACTTTTCATTTTAATTAGGTAATTTGTAGCACCAACACTTGCACTTCAATCATATCTAATTTTTGAATTATTATCCGTGTCTGTTTGGTGAGATGGAAAGTGATTTTATCATATGAGCCGCAACATCAAGGTTTTTGATGTCTGTGTGACTGAGATTGCATCATCCGTATTTGATTGTGATTTTTTGACATGTTTTTACCACTATTGAAAACCTTGCTAAAAAGGTATTTGTGAATCTGCAGGAAGAGTGGTGTGATAGCAGAGGAACATTGGAAGTTGTTAAAGAAAAACTACAAATGAGGCAAGAAGGAGCTTTCAAGAGGGAGCGAGGAATTGCATACGTTATTGCTCAGAATGTAATAAACAAACTAGAAACTTCTCCATCTTTATCTTTTTTCCTTTCTTTTTAGTTTATCAACAAAATTATTCTTGTTTCCTTCCCGCAATGCTGGTCAACATCCAGCTCCAGTTCACAAGAAAATTGCTCTTTTTCCTTTTCCTCTCTGAAGAATCATGAAATGAACAAAGCTAACTGTGGATGGGGTTGGTTGAAAAGAATGATGGTAACCAAACCAAGGGACACTATATAAATGGAACCACAATCTCAAGTTGAAGCCTTAGATAAAACTCCACCACCTTCAAACAAATTTGTGAAATCCACCTCTAACTCTAAACCAAATTCGGTCAAAATCAAGAAGAACAATGTCACAACAAGGTATTCTGCTAGGCCTCCTGCTCATATTGGCCAAGCAACTTGTTCATCCTCGAGTCCAAGTTCCGAGTTTCGGTATGATGAGAGTTCTGCATCATATTCTATTTGTACATCCATAACACCAATGTCAGGGAACACTTGTGACAACATGACTGAGGATAGTAGCAATTACACTGGGCCAAATTACATGAACCTCACTCAGGCAACAAAAGCAAAGCTGAAAAACAATGGCAGCTCTTGGTCTACAATTTCACCCTCGGTGTTCAAGCTTCGTGGTGAAACTTTTTTCAGGTATGTGAAAAGTTGTATCTGTCATTTTTTATCAACTAGTTAGTCCATTGTTTTTATTTTTGTGATATATATATAATATGATAATTTACGGCATTACTTCAAAATGGCTTAGCTATCATGAAAATACATTTTGTAATTTAATTTAATTATTTTAATATGCCTTTACCTACATGTGAACAAAAACCATGAATATTTTAAAAAAAGGAATTTAGTATTTGTTCTTAGCAACCATAAAGTCTGTGAGTTGCATCTGTGTGTATTAAGTATAACACTTATTGGTTTTTATTGGGGTTTTAATCATCTGATACTAGGTGCTGAACATGAACTCTTGAAAAGAAACTATCTGCAAACTGATATGCACTTTTTAATCATATTCTGATAATGAGCTTCAAGTCATTTGCTCGGATTCTTCCAAGAAGCTGTTTAAATTTGATTATTTACTTAGGCCTGAAGATAACCAAGGTATAATATCTTATTTCAATTTTTTACTTTTGAAAACACCATATCTTGGCTAGGTTTTTGAGAAATATTTTATGAAACTCATTTTTGCATACTCTTTTGAACTAATTTTTGAATTTTTTTCATTTCTTATTTTGTAAACAAGACTTCTCAAACACCTTGCTCTTTGAACCTTTTTCTCGTTTTTTAAATCCTCATTTTTTTTGAAAACACTATGTCTATGCTAGGTTTTTGAGAAATACTTTTTGAAATTAATTTTTGCATACTCTTCTGAACTTTTTCTTGAAACTTTTTCATATCATATTTTAAAATACACTTTCTCAAAAACCTTGTTCTAAGATCTTAATTCAATCTTTTTTTTTTTTTGAAAACACTGTCTAGGTTAGGTTTTTGAGAAATATTTTTTGCATACGCTTTTGAATGTGTGTTTGATACTTTTAATATCATATTTTCTCAAAAACCTAGTTCTAAGATTCTTTTTCTAGCTTTTTTACTTTTGAAAACACTACATATATGCTAGGTTTTTGAGAAATATTTTTTGAAACTCATTTGCATACTTTTTTGAACATTTCATTGAAATTTTTTTCATATCATATTTTGAAATTATACTTTCTCCAAAGCACAACTATTATGTATATATGTATATATAGATAGATAGGATGAGCATTTCCACCCACTAATACTCCTTTCCACACTTCAACTGGAGGCTTTATGTAGTAAAGACACGAGAGATAGTTTTTTTTTTGAAATACTAGTGTCGTACTTGTCTTGTTATGCCTTAACTTCTTCACATAATTGTTTGTGTCTGGGAACTATATATACTACTAGTGTAATGGGTCGAGAACAAGAAAGAAGTCTTAATTCTAAGATTAACTTTTGAAAACACTACATATATGCTTGGTTTTTGAGAAATATTTTTTGAAACTCATTTTTGCATACTTTTTTGAACATGTCTTTGAAATTTTTTTCATATCATATTTTGAAATTATACTTTCTCCAAAGCACAACGATTATGTATATATAGATAGATAGGATGAGCATTTCCACCCACTAATACTCCTTTCCACACTTCAACTGGAGGCTTTGTGTAGTAAACACGAGAGATAGTTTTTTTTGTAATACTAGTGTCGTACTTGTCTTGTTATGCCTTAACTTCTTCACATAATTGTTTGTGTCTGGGAGCTATATATACTACTAGTGTAGTGGGTCGAGAACAAGAAATAAGTCTTATATTGATGCACTTTACTTCCTCAAAAGAAACAAAAACTGTGTGGTTTCTTGGTGTGCCTGAAAAAGAGAAATATTGTTTAGGTGAGGATTAATTAATTGCAGTTTTTCGATTCTACTTTATTCTCCCCAATCCCTTCATTGCTTGTTCGTTTTTAAAACTTCTTTTCGCCCTTTCTTAGCAAAAAGAGTTTGAGGGCTTTGAAGGGAGTTGTGAGGATTCAAGATCTTGTCTGTGGTAGACAAGTTAGGAAGCAAGCTGCAGACACTTTGAGATGCATGCAGGATTTAGTTCGTGTTCAAGCTTGAGTAAGAGCTCGTTGTGTTAGAATGTCCATACTCCATAGAGAGTCAAGCTGTTCGGAACTTGCTCAATGAGAGACGCACCAAGCTCGAACTTTTAAACAAATTGAGGTATTTGTTTAATTTTTATTTTAATTAGGGGATTTGTTGCACCAACACTTACACTTCAATCATATCTAATTTTTGAATTATTATCCGTGTTTGTTATGGGAGTTGGAAAGTGATTTTATCATATGAGCCGCAACATCAAGATTTTTGATGTCTGTGTGACTGAGCTTGCATCATCCGTATTTGATTGTGATTTTTTGACATGTTTTTACCACTATTGAAAACCTTGCTAAGAAAGGTATTTGTGAATCTGCAGGAAGGGTGGTGTGATAGCAGGGGAACATTGGAAGATGTTAAAGCAAAACTACAAATGAGGCAAGAAGGAGCTTTCAAGAGGGAGAGAGCAATTGCATACGTTATTGCTCAAAACACTATGTCTAGGCAAGATTTTTTAGAAATATCTTTTCAAACTATTTTTTGCACACTCTTTTGAACTTGTGTTTGAAACTTTTTCATATCATATTTTGAAAATACACTTTCTTAAAAACCTAGTTCTAAGACTCTTTTTAGACTTTTTTAGTTTTGAACACACTATGTCTAAGCTAGATTTTTGAGAAATATTGTTTGAAACTCATTTTTGAAATCATACTTTGTCAAAAACCTTGTTCTTAGATCCTTTGTCAATCTTGTTTACCTTTCAAAAAAATTCTTTTGAAAACACTGCTTAGGCTAGGTTTTTGAGAATTAATTTTTCAAACTCAATTTTTGCATACTCTTTTGAACTTATTCTTGAAATTTTAACATATCATATTTTGTATACAAACTTTCTCAAAAACCTTGATCTTAGATCCCTTTTCACGTTTTTTTAATTATGAATATTTTTCTTGAAAATACTTTGTCTAGGCTAGGTTTTTGGGAAATATTTTTTGAAACTAATTGTTGCATACTCTTTTGAACTTGTGTTTGATATTTTTTCATATCATATTTTGAAAATACACTTTCTCAAAAACCTAGTTCTAATATTCTTTTTCAATCTTTTTTACTTTTGAAAAAACTATCCCTAGGCTAGGTTTTTGAGAAATATTTTTTGAAACTCATTTTTGCATACTCTTTTGAACGTGTCTTTGATACTTTTTTCACATCTTATTTTTGGAATCATACTTTCTCAAAAGCCTTGTTCCTAAATCCTTTTTCAATCTTTTTTACTTTTGAAATTTTTTCTTTTTTAAACAGTCTTGGCTAAGTTTTTGAAAATTAATTTTATACTCGTTTTTGCATAGTCTTTTAAACTTGTTTCTGTAAATATTTTCAAATCATATTTTGTAAACCGAATTTATCAAAAACCTGGCTGTTAGATCCCTTCTCACGTTTTTTTAATTTTGAAGAATTTTCTCTTGAAAACATTTTATCTAGCCTAGATTTTTTAGAAATATTTTTTGAACCTAATTTTTGCATACTCTTTTGAACTTGTGTTTGAAATTTTTTCATATCATATTTTAAAAACATACTTTCTTAAACACCTTGTTCTAAGAGCCTTTTTCAATATTTTTTACTTTTGAAAACACTAATATTCCATCCCTCACTTCAAATGGAGGCTTTGTGTACTGAACACACGAGAGATAGTTTTTTTTTGAAATACTAGTGTCCTACTTATCTTGTTATGCCTTAAAGTCTTCACATAATTGTTTGTACCTGGGAGCTATATATATACTACTGGTGTTGTGGGTCGAGAACAAGAAAGAAATCGTATACTGATGCATTTCAATTCCTCAAAAGAACAAAAACTGCGTGGTTTCTTGGATCGTTTCTTCGCGTGCCTTTAAAAGAGAAATCTTGTTTAGGTGAGGATTAATTGCACTTTTTCAAATCTACTCTATTCTCCGCGATCCCTTCATTGCTTGTTGGCGTTAGTTTGTTTCTAATTTGTTTTGACAATTAAACAGGTTTTTGATTTGGTTGCAATTTTCTTCTTCTCAAAGGTGTCTGGAGGCCTTAATGTCGCGTGTCAGAGATAGCGCTTTCAAGAATTCAACTATAATGCCTTCTCAGGTGTGTTTGTGTTACCAAACCATTTTAGACTAGTAAGGCGAGAATACAAATATCTTTTTGTGCTTTCTTAGCAAGAAGAGGTTTAAGGGCTTTGAAGGGCGTTGTGAGGATTCAAGCTCTTGTCTGTGGTCGACAAGTTAGGAAGGAAGCTGCAGACACTTTGAGATGCATGCAGGCTTTAGTTCGTGTTCAAACTTGAGTAAGAGCTCGTTGTGTTAGAATGTCCATAGAGAGTCAAGCTGTTCAGAACTTGCTCAATGTGAGACACCCCAAGCTCAACTTTTGAAGAAAGCCGAGGTAACTTGTTTAACTTTTCATTTTAATTAGGTAATTTGTAGCACCAACACTTGCACTTCAATCATATCTAATTTTTGAATTATTATCCGTGTCTGTTAGGTGAGTTGGAAAGTGATTTTATCATATGAGCCGCAACATCAAGGTTTTTGATGTCTGTGTGACTGAGATTGCATCATCCATATTTGATTGTGATTTTTTGACATGTTTTTACCACTATTGAAACCTTGCTAAAAAGGTATTTGTGAATCTGCAGGAAGAGTGGTGTGATAGCAGAGGAACATTGGAAGATGTTAAAGAAAAACTACAAATGAGGCAAGAAGGAGCTTTCAAGAGGGAGTGAGCAATTGCATACGTTATTGCTCAGAATGTAATAAACAAACAAACTAGAAACTTCTCCATCTTTATCTTTTTTCCTTCCTTTTTAGTTTATCAACAAAATTATTCTTGTTTCCTTCCCGCAATGCTGGTCAACATCCAGCTCCAGTTCACAAGAAAATGGCTCTTTTTCCTTTTCCTCTCTGAAGAATCATGAAATGAACAAAGCTAACTGTGGATGGGGTTGGTTGAAAAGAATGATGGTAACCAGACCAAGGGACACTATATAAATGGAACCTCAATCTCAAGTTGAAGCCTTAGATAAAACTCCACCACCTTCAAACAAATTTGTGAAATCCACCTCTAACTCTAAACCAAATTCGGTCAAAATCAAGAAGAACAATGTCACAACAAGGTATTCTGCTAGGCCTCCTGCTCATATTGGCCAAGCAACTCGTTCATCCTCGAGTCAAGTTCCGAGTTTCGGTATGCTGAGAGTTCTGCATCATATTCTATTTGTACATCCATAACACCAATGTCAGGGAACACTTGTGACAACATGACTGAGGGTAGTAGCAATTACACTGGGCCAAATTACATGAACCTCACTCAGGCAACAAAAGCAAAGCTGAAAAACAATCAAATGTATAACATCCATCAGTAGGCAGCTCTTGGTCTACAATTTCACCCTCGGTGTTCAAGTTTGGTGGTGAAACCTTTTTCAGGTATGTGAAAAGTTGTATCTGTCATTTCTTATCAACTAGTTAGTCCATTGTTTTTATTTTTGTGATATATATTTAATATGATAATTTACGGCATTACTTCAAAATGGCTTAGCTATCAGGAAAATACATTTTGTAATTTAATTTTATTATTTTAATATGCCTTTACCTACATGTGAACAAAAACCATGAATATTTTAAAAAAAGGAATTTAGTATTTGTTCTTAGCAACCATAAAGTCTGTGAGTTGCATCTGTGTGTATTAAGTATAACACTTATTGGTTTTTATTGGGGTTTTAATCATCTGATACTAGGTGCTGAACATGAACTCTTGAAAAGAAACTATCTGCAAACTGATATGCACTTTTTATTCATATTCTGATAATGAGCTTCAAGTCATTTGCTCGGATTCTTCCAAGAAGCTGTTTAAATTTGATTATTTACTTAGGCCTGAAGATAACCAAGCTATAATAAAAGTTGTAGCTTTTTGTTGTCTTGCAGTGATTACTATTATTTTTTATATTTTGGAAGCTGGTTAAATGTGTGTACTATTTGATGTTGCAGAATGCAGACATTGTTTTTCTCAGTATTGTTACATCAGTTTTGGATGTGTTTATTCTCTGCAGATTTGCCTTTGGCAAACTGGAAACGGTAAAACATTTACCATGGAAAGATCACCGGAAGAGAGGAGAGTTAACTACAGAACACTAGAGGGACTATTATGAGATATTTTCTTAAAAACACGAAAAATGTCGACGCCAACATACTTTACACAGGTTAGTTCGGTTTCCTTTAAATATTTTTCTTTTGAAAACATTATACCTAGGCTAGGCTTTTGAGGATTAATTTTTTACACACATTTTAGCATACTCTTTTGAACTTGTGCTTGAAACTTTTTCATATCATATTTTGAAAATACACTTTCTCATAAACTTTGTTTATTTCAATCTTTTTTACTTTTGAAAACAAAACACTATATCTAGGCTAGGTTTTTGAGAAATATTATGTAAAACTCATTTTTGGATATTCTTTCGAACTAATTTTTGAAAATTTTTCACATCTTATTTTGTAAACAAAACTTCTCAAAAACCTTGCTCTTCGATCCTTTTTCAATTTTTTTTACCTTTAAAATTTTTCTTTTGAAAACACCGTTTAGGCTAGGTTTTGAGGACTATTTTTTTATACTCATTTTTGCATACTCTTTTGAGTTTGAACTTGACACTTTTTCATTACATATTTTGAAAATACACTTTCTCAAAAACCTTGTTCATAGATCCTTCTTCTATCTTTACTTTTGAAAACACTATGTCTAGCCTAAGTTTTTGAGAAATATTTTTTGAAACTTATTTTTGCATACTTTTTTGATCTAATTTTTGAAATGTTTTCATATGATGGTCTGGAAACAAACTTTCTCAAAAACATTGCTCTTAGATTTTTTTTCCTTGTTTTTTTAATTCTGAAAATTTTACTTTTGAAAACACTGTCTGCTTAGGCTTTTGAGAAGTGTTTTTTGAAACTAATTTTTGCATACTCTAAGAAGAGTTTTTGCTTATCATATTTTGAAATCACACTTTCTCAATAACCTTGTTCTGGTATCCTTTTTCAGACATTTTTACTTTTGAAAACACAATGTCTAGGCTAGGTTTTTGAAAAAAATTTTTTAAAACTCATTTTTGCAAACTATTTTAAACTTGACTTTGAAACGTTTTTCATATCATATTTTGAAACCATAGTTTCTCAAAAACTTTATTCTTAGATCCTTTTTCAATCCTTTTTACTTTTTAAAATTTTTGGTTTGAAAACACTATGTCTAGGCTTAGGTTTTTGTGAATTAATTTTTTATACTCATTTTTGCATACTCTTTTGAACTTGTGCTTGAAATTTTTTCATATCATATTTTGAAAATACACTTCTCAAGAACCTGTTCTAAGATCTTATTTCAATTTTTTACTTTTGAAAACACTATATCTAGGCTAGGTTTTTGAGAAATATTTTATGAAACTCATTTTTGCATACTCTTGAACTAATTTTTGAAATTTTTTCATATCTTCTTTTGTAAACAAGACTTCTCAAACACCTTGCTCTTTGAACCTTTTTTACATTTTTTAAATTTTGATTTTTTTTGAAAACACCTGTCTATGCTAGGTTTTTGAGAAATATTTTTTCAAATTAATTTTTGCATACTCTTCTGAACTTTTTCTTGAAACTTTTTCATATCATATTTTGAAAATACACTTTCTCATAAACCTTGTTCTAAGATCTTATTTCAATCTTTTTTACTTTTGAAAACAAAACACTATATCTAGGCTAGGTTTTTGAGAAATATTATATAAAACTCATTTTTGCATATTCTTTCGAACTAATTTTTGAAAATTTTTCAAATCTTATTTTGTAAATAAAACTTCTCAAAAACCTTGCTCTTCGATCCTTTTTCAATCTTTTTTACTTTTAAAATTTTTCTTTTGAAAACATCGTTTAGGCTAGGTTTTGAGGACTATTTTTTTATACTCATTTTTGCATACTCTTTTGAGCTTGAACTTGAAACTTTTTCATTACATATTTTGAAAACACACTTTCTCAAAAACCTTGTTCATAGATCCTTCTTCTATCTTTACTTTTGAAAACACTATGTCTAGCCTAAGTTTTTGAGAAATATTTTTTGAAACTTATTTTTGCATACTTTTTTGATCTAATTTTTGAAATGTTTTCATATGATGCTCTGGAAGCAAACTTTCTCAAAAACATTGCTCTTAGATTTTATTCCTTGTTTTTTTAATTCTGAAAATTTTACTTTTGAAAACACTGTCTGCTTAGGCTTTTGAGAAGTATTTTTTGAAACTAATTTTTGCATACTCTAAGAAGAGTTTTTGCTTATCATATTTTGAAATCACACTTTCTCAATAACCTTGTTCTGGTATCCTTTTTCAGACAGTTTTACTTTTGAAAACACAATGTCTAGGCTAGGTTTTTGAGAAATATTTTTTAAAACTCATTTTTGCAAACTATTTTAAACTTGGCTTTGAAACGTTTTTCATATCATATTTTGAAACCATATTTTCTCAAAAACTTTATTCTTAGATCCTTTTTCAATCCTTTTTACTTTTTAAAATTTTTGGTTTGAAAACGCTATGTTTAGGCTTAGGTTTTTGTGAATTAATTTTTTATACTCATTTTTGCATACTCTTTTTAACTTGTGCTTGAAACTTTTTCATATCATATTTTGAAAATACACTTCTCCAAAACCTTGTTATAGGATTTTATTTCAATTTTTTACTTTTGAAAACACTATATCTAGGCTAGGTTTTTGAAATTTTTTTTATGAAACTCATTTTTGCATACTCTTGAACTAATTTTTGAAATTTTTTCGTATCTTCTTTTGTAAACAAGACTTCTCAAACACCTTGCTCTTTGAACCATTTTTACATTTTTTAAATTTTGATTTTTTTTTGAAAACACCTGTCTATGCTAGGTTTTTGAGAAATATGTTTTCAAATTAATTTTTGCATACTCTTCTGAACTTTTTCTTGAAACTTTTTCATATCATATTTTGAAAATACACTTTCTCATAAACCTTGTTCTAAGATCTTATTTCAATCTTTTTTTCTTTTGAAAACAAAACACTATATCTAGGCTAGGTTTTCGAGAAATATTATGTAAAACTCATTTTTGCATATTCTTTCGAACTAATTTTTGAAAATTTTTCACATCTTATTTTGTAAACAAAACTTCTCAAAAACCTTGCTCTTCGATCCTTTTTCAATCTTTTTTACTTTTAAAATTTTTCTTTTGAAAACACCGTTTAGGCTAGGTTTTGAGGACTATTTTTTTATACTCATTTTTGCATACTCTTTTGAGCTTGAACTTGAAACTTTTTCATTACATATTTTGAAAATACACTTTCTCAAAAACCTTGTTCGTAGATCCTTCTTCTATCTTTACTTTTGAAAACACTATGTCTAGCCTAAGTTTTTGAGAAATATTTTTTGAAACTTATTTTTGCATACTTTTTTGATCTAATTTTTGAAATGTTTTCATATGATGCTCTGGAAACAAACTTTCTCAAAAACATTGCTCTTAGATTTTTTTTCCTTGTTTTTTTAATTCTGAAAATTTTACTTTTAAAAACACTGTCTGCTTAGGCTTTTGAGAAGTCTTTTTTGAAACTAATTTTTGCATACTCTAAGAAGAGTTTTTGCTTATCATATTTTGAAATCACACTTTTTCAATAACCTTGTTCTGGTATCCTTTTTCAGACATTTTTACTTTTGAAAACACAATGTCTAGGCTAGGTTTTTGAGAAATATTTTTTAAAACTCATTTTTGCAAACTATTTTAAACTTGGTTTTGAAACGTTTTTCATATCATATTTTGAAACCATACTTTCTCAAAAACTTTATTCTTAGATCCTTTTTCAATCCTTTTACTTTTTAAAATTTTTGGTTTGAAAACACTATGTCTAGGCTTAGGTTTTTGTGAATTAATTTTTTATACTCATTTTTGCATACTCTTTTAAACTTGTGCTTGAAACTTTTTCATATCATATTTTGAAAATACACTTCTCAAAAACCTTGTTCTTAGATCTTATTTCAATTTTTACTTTTGAAAACACTATAACTAGGGTAGGTTTTTGAGAAATATTTTATGAAACTCATTTTTGCATACTCTTGAACTAATTTTTGAAATTTTTTCATATCTTCTTTTGTAAACAAGCCTTCTCAAACACCTTGCTCTTTGAACCTTTTTTACATTTTTTAAATTTTGATTTTTTTTGAAAACACCTGTCTATGCTAGGCTTTTGAGAAATATTTTTTGAAATTAATTTTTGCATACTCTTCTGAACTTTTTCTTGAAACTTTTTCATATCATATTTTGAAAATACACTTTCTCATAAACCTTGTTCTAAGATCTTATTTCAATCTTTTTTTCTTTTGAAAACAAAACACTATATCTAGGCTAGGTTTTTGAGAAATATTATGTAAAACTCATTTTTGCATATTCTTTCGAACTAATTTTTGAAAATTTTTCACATCTTATTTTGTAAACAAAACTTCTCAAAAACCTTGCTCTTCGATCCTTTTTCAATCTTTTTTACTTTTAAAATTTTTCTTTTGAAAACACCGTTTAGGCTAGGTTTTGAGTACTATTTTTTTATACTCATTTTTGCCTACTCTTTTGAGCTTGAACTTGAAACTTTTTCATTACATATTTTGAAAATACACTTTCTCAAAAACCTTGTTCATAGAGCCTTCTTCTATCTTTACTTTTGAAAACACTATGTCTAGCCTAAGTTTTTGAGAAATATTTTTTGAAACTTATTTTTGCATACTCTTTTGAACTTGTGCTTGAAACTTTTTCATATCATATTTTGAAAATACACTTCTCAAAAACCTTGTTCTAAAATCTTATTTCAGTTTTTTACTTTTGAAAACACTATATCTAGGCTAGGTTTTTGAGAAATATTTTATGAAACTCATTTTTGCATACTCTTGAACTAATTTTTGAAATTTTTTCATATCTTCTTTTGTAAACAAGACTTCTCAAACACCTTGCTCTTTGAACCTTTTTTACATTTTTTAAATTTTGATTTTTTTTGAAAACACCTGTCTATGCTAGGTTTTTGAGAAATATTTTTTGAAATTAATTTTTGCATACTCTTATGAACTTTTTCTTGAAACTTTTTCATATCATATTTTAAAATACACTTCCTCAAAAACCTTGTTCTAAAAAACCTTGTTCTAAGATCTTATTTCAATCTTTTTTCTTCTTTTAAAAACATTATGTCTAGGCTAGGTTTTTGAGAAATATTTTTTGAAAATAATTTTTTCATACTCTTTTGAACTTGTGTTTGAAACTTTTAATATCATATTTTCTCAAAAACCTAGTTCTAAGATTTATTTTCAATCTTTTTTACTTTCGAAAACGCCACATATATGCTAGATTTTTTAGAAATATTTTTTGAAACTCATTTTTGCATACGTTTTTGAACATGTCTTTGAAATTTTTTTCATATCATATTTTGAAATTATACTTTCTCCAAAGCACAACGATTATGTATATAGGTATATATAGATAGATAGGATGAGCATTTCCACCCACTAATACTCCTTTCCACACTTCAACTAGAGGGTTTGTGTAGTAAACACACGAGAGAGTTTTTTTTTGAAATACTAGTGTCATACTTGTCTTATGCCTTAAATTCTTCACATAATTGTTTGTGTCTGGGAGCTATATATACTACTAGTGTAGTGGGTCGATAACAAGAAATAAGTCTTATATCGCCACACTTCACTTCCTCCAAAAAACAAAAACTGCGTGGTTTCTGGGTGTGCTTAAAAAAGAGAAATATTGTTTAGGTGAGGATTAATTAATTGCACTTTTTCAAATCTACACTACTCTCCCCAATCCCTTCACTGCTTGTTGGTTTTTAAAACTTCTTTTCGCGCTTTCTTAGCAAGAAGAGGTTTGAGGGTTTGAAGGGAGTTGTGAGGATTCAAGCTCTTGTCTGTGGTAGACAAGTTAGGAAGAAAGCTGCAGACACTTTGAGATGCATGCAGGCTTTAGTTCGTGTTCAAGCTTGAGTAAGAGCTCGTTGTGTTAGAATGTCCATAGAGAGTCAAGCTGTTCAGAACTTGCTCAATGAGAGACGCACCAAGCTCGAATTTTTAAAGAAACTGAGGTAATTTGTTTAACTTTTCATTTTAATTAGGTAATTTCCTTCCCGCAATGCCGGTCAACTTCCAGCTCCAGTTCACAAGCAAATGCCTCTTTTTCCTTTTCCTCTCTGAAGAATCATGAAATGAACAAAGCTAACTGTGGATGGGGTTGGTTGAAAAGATAGGTGGTAGCCAAACCGTGGGAAACTAAATAGATGGAACCACAATCTCAAGTTGAAGCCTTAGATAAACCTCCACCACCTTCAAACAAATTTGTGAAATCCACCTCTAACTCTAAACCAAATTCGGTCAAAATCAAGAAAAACAATGTCACAACAAGGTATTCTGCTAGGCCTCTTGCTCATATTGGCCAAGCAACTCGTTCATCCTCGAGTCCAAGTTCCGAGTTTCGGTATGATGAGAGTTCTGCATCATATTCTATTTGTACATCCATAACACCAATGTCAGGGAACACTTGTGACATGTGTTTGCTCTCAGCTGAACAATGCAGAAACTGTATAGGTTTAGAGCGGTACCCAAGCTCCTATGTCGTGTTATTTTATTGAATTAGAATCAAAAAAATACACTGATGCTCTAACGTGTAGATACATTGAAATGCACAGCTTAGACAACAACAGAGGACACAATACCTGTTTAAATATTGAACATACTAAATTTTTCCGAAATAAAACATAATATCCCCGATTCATCCGTCTTTATTTCCATGAAGTTCATTTGGTTCACAATTCAAAAGGAACTCAAAGCCTATGGTTCAATATCATAAACAGAGCAGCGGAAATGGGTTCATACAACTCATATCAAATATAAGTTACATAACCATAACAGAAACAACAAAATAAGAATAATCGGAAACATCAAGACTACAAGTCTTTGGCTTCGCCATAAGAACGTCACCTACTCGTGTCGCCTTGTCTTCCTTTTTCCCTGTTTCTCTGTAAAAACCACAATAATGATAGGGTGAGATAACATATCTCAGTGAGTTCTACCGTACCCCCTCACTATCACTCGGTTCAATTATAAAACCTTTGTAACATAGTTAAATTTATAAACTATTTGCGTATATACATTCTTAGCATAACATCGTCTGTGAAACAGCCACAATCACGATATTTAATGTGCTATTAATTTATTTTTAAGCCTTGTAAGCTACTATAGCATTACAAGCTTACCAATCGAAACACCGACCGTGCAACAGCCACAATCTCGGCGAATCGTGCATTGAACTTAGCATAACATCGTGTGTGAAATAGCCACAATCACAATAAACCCCCGTTAGTAACTATTCCATAATGTTTCCAGGGCCTAGGGTAGGGGCTCATGACTTCCCCGCCTAGTATGCTATTCGTCGGGTCGTCACCCAACTTGATATAATTTATATATCACACCCGCATTGGGCCTACTTATATATTTGATATGATCTATATCTATCGTTGTTCTATAACCCATTTTGATGAATACAATACTAGACATCCGGCGTTATAATACGATACCAAGTTGGACATGTAATCCGTTTTATTATTCAAAACATGTACTCACACGCGGTCTACTTTTCGGTTTTTCGAATATTTATACTTTCAAAACCTTTTCTCAAAAATCAAGTTGAACACCTTCAAAACAATGATTTTATCAAGGTAATATCATCACAATTGGTTGGGAAGAAGATTAGAAGAGGTTTGGAATCGAAAAGAGCGGGGAAAACGAAATTTTGGCAACCGGTGGCAGAAGGTCTTGCACGACCCGTGCTAGGCTGAAATTCCACCAGAAAGTCTAGCACGACCCGTGCTATAGGTGGCACGACCCGTGCTGCCTGTAGCAGATTCGTTATTTGTTCGTTTCGTTCCGTTTCGCTTCTCCGATCGCTTCCAATCGAAACCCACTCCAATTTCCAACAAAACAA
The DNA here is from genome assembly GCA_039519185.1 of Astragalus membranaceus. Taxonomy (NCBI): domain Eukaryota; kingdom Viridiplantae; phylum Streptophyta; class Magnoliopsida; order Fabales; family Fabaceae; genus Astragalus; species Astragalus membranaceus. Next base: position 141,601,242 of record CM076854.1, read on the forward strand.
TCAAATATTCCAGTCATGTACCAGTACAATTTCAGCACATGCAATCACATATAAAATTCGATAAAAACCGTAAAACGTTATTTTCCGAAAAACGGTTTTCGACTCGATAATCTTTCGAAATCAGATTTTTGTTACGGAACCAGAAATACAACTCATTTGTAAACAATGGAAGGAAACCCTAATCGTGAGTAAAACTCACCGGTTGAAAGAGTTAGTTCGAAATCAAGTCCTCACGCGAAATAACGGAACGGTGACCACTCGAACAATCCCCGTAATCGTCCAAACCGCTTCAAAACGAAATCAACTCGCTATGGAATCCGAAAACAGTAACTTCTTCAGCCAATCCCTCCTTGAAGTCGACAATGTGGTGGCTAATAGTGCTTCCAATGAGTTTCAAGGATTCCTAGACACATGCAATGAAGTTTGCATCAAGCTTTGGCCATAGGAGCTCAAAACTCCATCTTTGGCTACTTGAGAGCTAGGAGATTCTGAAATGGTGAGTTGAGAATCAGGAGGGAAGAGTTGTTGAAACTAAGATGGTTGGAAAGAGAATGAAAAACTGAATTGAAGGGACAAATTTTCACCTACATGCAATGAGCTTGATGGAGGTGGTGCTCCTCTCCCCTTCTTCCTCCTTCGCCCCTTCTCCTCTCTCTCTATATTCTTCTATTCTGTAATTTCAGTTTTCTGGATTGAGTGTCAAGAGGGTGGGAATCAGCTGGGTTAAGGGCTGAGGTAACTTAAAAGAAGGGAAAAGACCATTTTTCCCCTATGTGCAATTCTCACTTAAATTCTCCTTCCCCTCACTTTCACTTCTCCAATTTTGTTTCTAATTTGCTAAATGAGAGTGTGGGAGTGAGGAAAGGTTATTGTTCAGTTGAAGGTTTAAATGATTGGCAAAGACCAAAATACCCTTGGCTTATTAATTCATTCTAAATCGTTATTTTTGCCCAAGTTCTCTCTAACTTGCACCTTAATTTTATGGTTTATCCACTAAACGTTGTTTTCTTGACTATTCCATATCAATGACATGATTTATCTTTCATTCAAATAATAAATCACTCGTAAATTCCATAATTTGAATTTAACGAAATTAGGGATGTTGCATCGTAAACTATCGTTTTCCATTTCTGGTTAGCGTTCTATCTTATTCGCATATATCTGAATGAGTCAAAACTAATACTCAGATTTCCTTACTGATTTATGCGAAGTCCTGAAAATTGTTGCTTGACTACAAAAATCACAATTTTTTCTTTAAGTCATTTAAGAAAATAACTTTTGACAAAAGCTACCTGGCTCTTATTGAAAAGAATGTGTTTGTTTACACGTCAAAGTCAAAGACGTGTAAAAGTTAGTATAGTGAACAAACTTCTGATAGATGAAGTAAACAATGCGTTAAAAAATATCATTGTTTACAAAAATTCACCAGACTCAATATAGTTTTCTTATTTTCAGCGACGGTGTATGATTAAAACATAGCATGATCACGGCGAGCAAAGCCCGTAACCATCCACCGACTTTCGCATTCACCAACAATGTTGATTTCAGAAATATATAGCAACAAATTACTATTCAATCAGGTTAGCCTGCGAGGCAGAGCTTGACCCGTTCCTACACTTGCGTGTCATATGACCTGGTCTCTCGCAATAGAAATAATTAAATGAAAGACCAGCATCATTTCTAGGTGGTGGTAGTTGAAGCTTAGAATATGGGAAATTTGGGGGTCCCATTCCAGTTGTTGTTCTTTTGAGCCTGATTACAGTTTTAATTTTGAAAGGTTTTCTAGAAAATTATATTGCAATTTTCAATATTATATATTGCAATACTCAAAAAAATAATATTATTGCTATTGAGAACAAAAGCAATTCTACGATATAAAATCATTAACCGTTAAGTGTTAACCACTAACAGCAACAAAAGATGTGAGTAAAAAATAATTTCAAAAAATATGAATTAAAAAAAAAATTCATTCTTATAGAGATGATTATTCTCTTTCCGTAAAATTAAAAATTATAGAGATAATCATTCTCTTCCTATTATTATACCGTATAGAGAAAACAATTCTCTTTCTATTGATAAATAGTATAGAGAAAATTATTCTCTTTCTATAGGAATATTTCTTTTTCAGAGCATCACAGACATCCCTGGCGGACTTACATGTACTGTAATAATCATAAAGATCATCAGTTAGTCCGTTTAGAATAAAATTCTTACAGAGATAGTCATGCTCCTTCCATAGGAGTATTTCATTTGTTGTTTTAGTCTGTTCAGCTGTTTCAGCGGAACCAGCACCAGTAATTTCTTCGGTTGTCATGGCTGAATTGGAAACGTCTTAAAAATGTTAATCTGAGTAGGTTCCCAGGAAAGAGAGGTGGGTCACAATGGACACTCTTAAGTACCAAGTATTTCCTAGCCAGAACTTTCCCCAAAATAACACTGTTTTCAAAAATCAAGCCGAAGAGATTATGGGATGAGTCGCGGACTAGGTTGCTCTCTTTAACTTGCGATTTATCGTCAATTAAATGATAAGTCGAGTCATGGCTAAGTTTATCTCGAGAAAGCAATGTTAAATTGCTCAATTATATGATTTACATGCACTATTCATCTAATCATGAATTATTGTGTATTATTTGATTAGATTTGAGTTTTAAGTGAAAATTAGAACAGGGGGTATTTTGGTCTTTTCCACGCCAATTAAACTTTCAGCTCATGGTCACATTGATTAATTAATTGATTAATTTAGTTAATTTGATTATTAAGTAAATAAGAATGTGTATGATTGTTTGATTATTTGTTGTTGAGAAATAGATTTAGGTGAGAATGAGATATAAGGGTAGTTTGGTCACTTACATCTCATTAAACTTCAGCCCATTTAAATCAACACCAACACAACACACACACTCTAAGGAAGAACAGAAACTGAAATTGAGAGGAGGGAGAGAAAGTGAGAGGTAGCTCGAGAATGGAGGAAAGAATGAGGGTTTGAGGGTGAAACCACTATTCCTCTTCTCCAACCTTAGAACCTCGTCTTTACAAGCTTTAATCCCAACCTCCCAATTTATCTTCTTAACCCCATCTCAGTTCCAGACCTCCCTTTTTCTCTATTGATTCAAAAAAACCAGAATTTGAAATAAGTTCAAACCCTATCCTATTCTTCCTTGCATGTCTAGTTTTATGGAAGATTTGAGCTAATCAAGATCAAGTAATGTAATAGGAGCTTGGGACTTGAAGTTAGATGCTGGAAATCCAGTTTTGAGGGTGTTTTTCGTGGTCCTCAAGAGCTACCAAACATTAATCAAGGAAGGTTTACATTCAGCCACAAACACAAGCAGATTCTACTACATCTTCAACTTCTCCACTTATTGAGTTGCATGTAAGAATGAGGGAATAAAGAGAACTTGGATGGTCATGCATGCTGGTTCTAGTAGCTGACAATGAGTGTAAGGAAGACACATTGCAACCAGGAGCTTTTTGGGGAGTTATAGAAGCTCCATTTCGTGGTTCATGATGAAGGGAGGGGAAGATAACAGCTTATAGCAAAATCTGCCTCAAACCCGTTTTAACAGTGTCTGGTAATTTCGATGAATCTCACTCCACAGACCTTAGTTGAAGTTAATTTTTATTTATTTAGAAATTAGACTCAAAATCCTTCAGGTTAGGCACAAAAATCACCTGGTTTGATTGAGTATTGAGGGAGAAAACTCAGTTAGAAGTTTCACTTTCGTAACAGTAACGATTTTGATTTAGTCACAGTGTTTTAGCCATAACTCTCTGAATACTCATCATATCAGTGTGGGACTTGAACCATATGAAAGTAGACAAAATTAAATACACATTAGACACTGGTTTGATAGGTTTTGATTAAGAATCGAATTAGTTATGTTTGTTGCAAAACAGCTCACAGACGCTGCACAAACCGATCTTTGGAGTTAGTTGACACGTGCTATAAGTTTGGGTTAGATCGGAGTATAAAGGGGGATTACATTATTGATTCGAGATGCATTTGGGGAAGCTTCAGTAACTGGACACGTTTGGGGATCCATAAGGGGTCGATTTGATGTTCGTGGAAGCGAGAAATTCAAGATGAGGAAAAGTTCGAGTAGACGAGTCGATGTCGAATTCCATTCGTTTGTGGTCGTTTGTGATTTTCATCACAAGAGGTGAGTTCTATACTCTCTTAGGGTTTTATTTTCTAAACATTGATTGCATGTTCTGGTTCCAAGTTTAGTTCGTGCGTTTTCGAGTCCAAAACCGTTTTTATGAAAATTACGTGTTGAATGATGAATTCTATGGTTGATTGATTGGTGATTATGTGATTGCTATGATGTTGTTTGGACTGGAATATTGCTTTGTATTATCTGTTTTGCGGTTGGATTTTGATCGGATTACAGATTGGACGCGAACGGAGAAGCGAAACGAGAGAAACAGAATGAATTTGGTACACTGAACAGAGCACACGGACCGTGCGCCCCTGTGGCACGGACCGTGCGCCCCTGTGGCACGGACCGTGCGCCAGTTTCCTTGTTGGGTAAATTAAAAAGGTGCAACATGCACGAGTCGTGCGCCCCTAGGGCACGGACCGTGCGTGTGGTTCGGGTTCAAGGTGGAAAATTCTCGTTTCGTCGCTCTTTTCGATTTCAAACCTCTTCTAATCTTCTTAGCAACCATCCCTCATGTCATGGAACCAATGATGCTTTGTTTTTGAACATGATTGCAATGATTAAAATGAATGGTTTTTGGAAGTCATAATTTTTTCAAAAACCATTAAGTATTACACTTGAGCGAACATATGTTATGTTTAATGTCATGGAACTAAATGTTCAAGCAATTGTTGAGGTCATGGAACTAAATGTTCAATCAAGACAGGATATATAAATTATATCAAAGGATGGGTGACGACCCAGTAGATTAGTATACTAGGGAAGGGGAAGTCATGAGCCCCAGAACCTAGGCCTCAGAAGGTTTGAAGCTAGCGTAAGCTAGTGGAGAGGTTCGACGGTAAAGGCGTGGTCATTACCGAAGATGTACTATGGCATGAAAGGAAAAGATATATGAACGTAGGACCTATATGGACTACGATTAAAGGAAAAAGAATAAATGAACCGTGAGGGTGTAGTAAGGGGTCTCGATAGGACTCACTGAGATAATGTTTATCTCACCCTTTATATGTTGCGGTTTTTACAGAGAAACAGGGAAAGTCAGAGGCAAAGGAGCACAGTTAGCCAGTGCACCATATGAAGGTCTTGGAGATTACTGAGAACTTTGTTTAGGGTTTAGTTGCTTCCCTTACTTTCTTTGTATCTTCGATATTATGACTTGTATCAGTATTAGAAGTTATAAATCGTTTCCGCTTTTCTTGTGATGGTATTGAACACTAGGTTATAAAGATGTTAAAAGGCATGGAACCTATATGGTTTTTAATTAAGTTATGGAATGTAAGATTGTTGATGTTAATCATCGAGAAAAATTTTAGTCGTGTTCAATATCTAAACAGGAAATATTACTCTGATGTATGTCATTTCTTGCATCTTAGCATTTCTATTTGATAGAAATATTAGGGTGTTACACGTTTCGTGGAACTGCTCCAAGGTGCAAGCAGGCTATCAACCACGACGTCCCCAGGATAAAACAGCCCATTCAAAAACTGCTATGAAAGTTCCCGGCACCGTGAAAATTCGCTCTAAGATATACACCCTTAATATGGTTATGAAAACCACTCTTTAGCTTGGAAATGCTTCAAGCTTTCTAGAGAAGAGAGAAAAACTTGAGGAGAGATGCCTTATCGTCAACTTTGGTGTGAGAAATAAGTGAGGAGGAGTCTCTCTTTTATAGGCTTTTTACACTATAGAAGTGTTTAGTCTACCCAATGTGAGACTTTTTCCAATTCACACTTAACAAAATTTCAACACACATAATTCTAATATACAAGACCCGTACAACTTTTATTTGGTTCGATGATATATATTATGTCTCAATCGACCATCCACGTAATATAATTTTCATATTCATTTTCATGGAAGACTTTTATCCTGACTACCATGCATGCTTCTAAACTGCTTATTAATCCTGACATTTCAGAGGCTGCTGAATTAATTTCAATGTTTTTCATATATACTCTCACATTTACATATTTAATTTATAAGCATTATAAATATCTAATTGAAACTGTTTGTTTGTTTGTTGATTTTAGGCTGTCCCAAAGTATCACTGCACCGAGTATCGTTGTAACTCCAGAGACCAAAACAAACACTTCGACCGACAAAGGGCTACCCAATTACAGATTGCTTTTTGTATTCTAATAAGACAATCTACAAATGTGTATTTTTCATTCCGAAAACAATGATATAGTTATAAACATCAACAACACACGTAATATTTTAACAACCAACTAATTTATAATAGTAGTCTTCAAATTTTTTAATTAAAGTAGTGTTTGTATAAATTTAGAAATTTAGTTAAAAGAATTAAAGTGAAGTGATAAGAGAAAAAGAATAATTATTTATAGATGCTGTCGTGTTATTTTTATGAATGAATTTAGACAATATTTAAATAGTTTGAACATTACCCTGTGAAAATAAAGACAACTTTGAAGTTGGGTGACGACCCAACGAATAGCATACTAGACGGGAAAGTCATGAACCCCTACCCTAGGCCCTGGAAACGTTATGGAATAGTTACTAACAAGGGTTTATCGTGATTGTGGCTGTTTCACAGACGATGTTATGCTAAGTTCAATACACGATTCGTCGGGATTATGGCTGTTTCACAGTTGGTGTTTCGATTGGTAAGCTTGTAATGGTAAAGTAACTTACAAGGCTTAAAATAAATTAATAGCACATTAAATATCGTGATTGTGGTTGTTTCACAGACGATGTTATGCTAACTATGTTGCAACGGTTTTATAATTGAACCGAGTGATTGTAAGGGGGCACGGTAGAACTCACTGAGATATGTTATCTCACCCTATCATTATTGTGGTTTTTACAGAGAAACAGGGAAAAAGGAAGACAAGGCGACACGAGTAGGTGACGTGCTTATGACGAAGCTGAAGACCTGTAGTCTTGATGTTTCCGATTATTCTTCTTTTGTTGTTTCTGTTAAGGTTATGTAACTTATATTTGATATGAGTTGTATGAACCCATTTCCGCTCCTCTGTTTATGATATTGAACCTTAGGCTCTGAGTTCCTTTTAAATTGTGAACCAAGTGAACTTCATGGAAATGAAGACGGATGAATCCGAAATATTATGTTTTATTTCGGAAAAATTTATTATGTTCAATATTTAAATAGGTATTGTGTCCTCTGATTATGGCTAAGCTATGCATTTCAATGTATCTACATGTTAGAAATATTGGGGTGTTACACACTTATATATATATAATAATCTACTATCTATCTTTTACTATCAACTATATATAATCTACTAATCAACTAAAATAATCAATTGAAACTATGAGATAACTGCACTGATATATAAAATATAAGCAGACTTAATGACTATTTAAATTACTAATTAATATTTAAAACAATTATTTTTTGTTGATAATCTACTATCTAACAAATTTACTATCTACTATAATCTACTGTCAACTAAAATAATCAATTTAAACTACCTGATAACTACACTGATATATAAAAAACACAGGAATAACTGCAGTGATATATAAAAAAACACGAGATTAATATTTGCCATTGATAATTATAATTTTTGAAAACTACTATCTAAAAAAACAAGAAGGCTTAATGACTATTTAAACTGATTAATATTTAAAACACACGCGACAAATATCTGTCACTAATACCTAAAAAAGGACAAATAATTGTTACTCATATATAAAAAAAACACGGAATAAATATTTGTTATTGATAATCTACTATCTATCTTTTACTATCTACAATAATCTACTAATCAACTCAAATAATCAATTGAAACTATGACATAACTGCACTGATACATAAAAAAAACACTGGACAACTGCACTGATATATAAAAAAATACAGGGATAACTGCAATTAGGCCTGGACATCGGGCGGTTTCGGCCCAAAACCACCAAACCGCCCAAAACCGCGGTCTACAATCACAGGCCCAAATCCGCCCAAAGTTTTTCTCGGATTGTGCGGGTTCGGTTTTGTCGGTTCTCGGGCTACTCGGACGAGTTTAAACGGGTTGGGCAAATGGAAAAAAAAAACTTTGTTTGTGAGAAGGAAACAACCAAGAAGAGAAAGATGAGGAAGAATAAAAATGGTGGGGAAGATGAGAGGTAGAAGATGACCAAAAGTTAAAAAATGCTTTTAAAAAAATAAAAGAAAAATGAAAAAGTGATGGAGCTCCGTGATTGAAAAAATAGTACTGAAAAAATATAATAAAGTAATAAAAAGTTTGATAAAATAGTAGAGTAGTACTGGTTGGTATTGACGGTGGCTGGGAAGTGGGAAGATATCTAGTGTGAGATTGATTTGACAATGCAAGCAGCGACAGCATATGGAGTAACACAGTAGCACACAGAATTAACACCCTATCCTAAGTCACACACACCTATCTCTGTCACCACCCTACACTTTCTTCACTTTTCATTATTCTATTTTATTTTACTGTATTTGTTGGTATTGACATTGGAAAAAGCTGTGTCGGGCGGGTTCGGACACCGCTGGTTCTAGTTTCAAGAACCGAACCCGCCCAATCAAACCCATTCTTAACCGATTCTTCTCACAAGTGTACCCGACACTCGACTTGACCCGCCCGTTGCAACCCATTTCTTTCGGTTTTCCGGTTTTTCGGGTCGGTTTACCTTTTCTGTCCAGGCCTAACTGTAATGATATATATAAAAACACGGGATAGTTGCAGTGATATATAAAAAAACATGGAATAACAACACTGATATATAAAAAAATACTGCACTGATATATAAAAACATAGGGATAAATGCACATATTGTTTTTAAATGGTACTTTTACATTTTTAGTTTTAATATTTATCAATTTTATATTTGAAACTCCTTTTTTATCTACTTTAAAATTTTCTTTATTTTCACGGGGTAATATTCAGATTATTTAAATAATGTCTAAATTCATTCATAGAAAGAACACGACAGCACCTGTCTGTATGCAAGCCATCCTCTATATTTTACAATTGATTTTAGATTAATGAGACAAAAACTTGAAACATAAAGGACTGATTTAGGACAGAAAAGGATTTATGTGTCAAAAATTTAAAACATAAAGGACTGATTTGGGACAAAAAATGATAAATGACCAAATCGTTACTTTAAAGAAAGATAAGGGACCTCGGGAGCACTTTGGCCAAAATTTAAAGTAGATAAAAAAAGGAGTTTCAAATAAAAAATTGATAAATATTAAAACTAAAAATGTAAAAGTATCATTTAAAAACAATATGTGCATTTATCCCGTGTGTTTTTATATATATCAGTGCAGTGTTTTTTATATATCAGTGTTGTTATCCCATTTTTTTTATATATCAGTGCAACTATCCCGTGTTTTTTTTTATATATCATTACAGTTATCCCTGTATTTTTTTATATATCAGTGCAGTTGTCCGGTGTTTTTTTTTATATATCAGTGCAGTTATCTCATAGTTTTAATTGATTATTTGAGTTGATTAGTAGATTATTGTAGATAGTAAAAGATAGATAGTAGATTATCAATAACAAATATTTATCTCGTGTTTTTTTATATATGAGTGACAATTATTTGTCCTTTTTTAGGTATTAGTGACAAATATTTGTCGCGTGTGTTTTAAATATTAATCAGTTTAAATAGTCATTTAGCCTTCTTGTTTTTTTAGATAGTAGTTTTCAAAAATTATAATTATCAATGAAAAATATTAATCCCGTGTTTTTTTTACATATCGCTGCAGTTATCCCCGTGTTTTTTATATATCAGTGCAGTTATCTGGTAGTTTCAATTGATTATTTTAGTTGATAGTAGATTATCAATAAAAAATAATTGTTTTAAATATTAATTAGTAATTTAAATAGTCATTAAGTCTGCTTATTTTTTAGATAGTAGATTTGTAGTGGTAGGCTTCAAAATTTTTAATTATCAATGACAAATATTAATCTCATGTTTTTTTATATATCAGTGCAGTTATCTCGTAGTTTCAATTGATTATTTTAGTTGATTAGTAGATTATAGTAGATAGTAAAAGAGAGATAGTAGATTATCAATAAGAAATATTTATTTTAAATATTGATCAGTAGTTTAAAAAGTCATTAAATATTATTGTTTTTTAGTTAGTAGGTTTATAGTAGTCTACAAAAAAGTTAATTATTAATGACAAATATTTATCTTGTGTTTTTTATATATTGGTGTAGTTATCCCGTGTGTTTTTATATATCATTGCAGTTATCTCATAGTTTCAATTGATTATTTGAGTTAATTAGTATATTATAGTAGATTATTGCAGTTATCCCGTGTTTTTATATTAGATTATTTGAGTTGATTAGTAGACTATAGTAGATTATTGCAGTTATCCTGTGTTTTTTTAGATAGTAGCACTAGTGGAAAAAAGACATTTAGCGTCGGTTAAATTGGACATTTAGCGTCGGTTATCGCCCGACGCTAAATCGACCGATGCTAAATGTCATACATTTAGCATCGGTTATTTAACCGACGCTATATGTCACCTTTAGCATCGGGTGCTCAGATAACCGATGTTAAATGTCACATTAAAAACCATTTCAGATTGCATCACAGACACACACAAAACCAGCTTCACATACAGTTCTAATACAATATGCAGTCACAATTCTAATACATTACACAAAACCAGCTTCACATTTCATCTAGTACAATTCTAATACCTCAGTGTTCACATTAACAGAAAACCAAACCATATAAAAAATTTGTTCACATTTCATCTAAACTATCAATTCACAAAGACTTTCAATATAAACAGAGAATAGATTGAACAAGTTTAAACAATGCTAAACAATGTATCCTTTTGCTCCGTACGAACCTTCATATAGAATTCTGCCCAAAGCTGACGAACCTTAAGAAGCTCCTCTTCGGTGTATGGCTTTGAGTTATCAAATACCTACAAGTTTAAAAATTACTCAAACAAATTATATTCAATCATTCTATAATTCTAAATAAATGTGTAAAGTATAATTTTAACCAAAAATTTATACTTGCTCCCAATTATCAACAACACCACCATTCACAATGGTCAGCATAAACTTCATCACATAATAGCCACAATGAAAACCATTCCGTTGTGTTGGCATCTACACAAATGAATTAACAAAGTTAACCAAATATATATATATATATATATATATATATCATATATGAATTCACTCCAAATTAAATCAACTCAATATTTTAAATTACTTACTGTAGGGTACAACCACGTGGGGGCAGATGTAGAATAACCTTTGACAGCTCTAATAACATAATATAAAAGTATTTATAAAATTTCAACCCAACTTAAGTTCAAATACTACAATCTAAACCATGATAAAAATTAAAAACTTACTTGCTAAACATGGCTTTGATTTCTTTGTTTGGTTTGCGGCTTAAGGAACACATCCAGACCACAGTATTTTGAGGTGGCATTAAGACAACAAGTGTCCAATGTCCGCTGCAACATTGATAAACTTAAAATTAAGCAACACACAAAGAAATGCATGTTACACACAATAAACTCAGAATGACACAAGAAAATCAGAATCAGAAGACTAACATGCATTTCACCATTCACCAACAAAACAACTAGTAATCAAAACAAGGAACTATGTTGCTGTTACCTATGGCAAAATGGAGCATTATATACTCCCTTATTGGTGGACATCAATTTATCTTGAAGGTTTTGAAGGACAACATTCATGGGTATATCCTTCAGGTTAAGCTTGTAAGGACACACAAATCCATATAAGTCATCAATATTCATGCGCTCGCTTAAAAGATTCAGGACCAATGTCACGTATCACATCCTCCATTCGATCATCCATATCTTCATCGACTTTCTCACTTTTCGACACACTTGGGTTACCGGTTGATTCACCATGTCATATCCATGTGGTATAACTGGGTAAGATCCCATAAACAAAGAGATGATCTCGTATTACACTTGGTGGTTGTGGGGTTCGATTCACACAATTACAACAAGGACATGAATAAGTTACATCAACTTCGGGAACATCAGTTTTGGGAGCATCAGTTTTGCAAAGACTTGCTTGAGCAAAGTTTATAAACTCTTCGACTCCTTTCGCATACTCATCACTCAGACGATTACTTTGTATCCAACTACGATTCATGGCTACGCTAGTTGGATCCTCTTCTAACGTATAGACCATATAATCGGGTCCATAGTCCTTAGCAACACGTGCTCTCTTACCTCTTCGAGGTTCTATTTCTCTTTGTTCGTTATTTTCAACGTTCCTAGGCACATAAACTTGACTAGTTCCGGTGCCCCCACAATTTCTATATTTAAAAGGGAATTCATTTTCATAAAAGTCAACATCATTTGACTCTATGATTACTTTAGCTTTAAGGTCATAAAACCTGTAAGCTTTACTGTTTACTGCATACCCGATGAATACACATTCATAGGCTCTGCTGGCGAGTTTAACTCTTTTTGGGTCTGGAATCCTGACATAAGCCAAGCAACACCAGATTCGAAAATAAGACACATTAAGTTGTCTTTTCTTTATGATTTCATAAGGAGAAATTTTGCTTTTAGACTTTGGAAGTCTATTCAGGACATAACATACGGTTAACAAAATTTCCCCCCACCAGAGAGATGCAGCACCAGAATAAAGCATAATAGCAACTACCAATTCGGTAAAAGTTCTATTCTTTCTTTCTGCTTTACCATTCATTTCGGGAGAATATGGTGCAGTCGTTTCATGTATGATTCCATTTGATTTATAAAAATTATTAAATAATTGGGAATCATACTCAGTTCCTCTATCACTTCGAAAACGCTTTATTGATTTTCAACTTCTGTTACAAAAACTTTGAACATGTCAAGCACTTCACTTTTATTTTTCACAAAGTATACTACAATGTAGTCAAATCAATTATAAATAAAAGTCGTATGTAACACCCCAATATTTCTAACGTGTAGATACATTGAAATGCACAGCTTAGACAACAACAGAGGACACAATACCTGTTTAAATATTGAACATACTAAATTTTTCCGAAATAAAACATAATATCCCAGATTCATCCGTCTTCATTTCCATGAAGTTCATTTGGTTCACAATTCAAAAGGAACTCAAAGCCTATGGTTCAATATCATAAACAGAGGAGTGGAAATGGGTTCATACAACTCATATCAAATATAAGTTACATAACCATAACAGAAACAACAAAATAAGAATAATCGGAAACATCAAGACTACAAGTCTTCGGCTTCGCCATAAGAACGTCACCTACTCGTGTCGCCTTGTCTTCCTTTTTCCCTGTTTCTCTGTAAAAACCACAATAATGATAGGGTGAGATAACATATCTCAGTGAGTTCTACCGTACCCCCTCACTATCACTCGGTTCAATTATAAAAACGTTGCAACATAGTTAAATTTATAAACTATTTGCGTATATACATTCTTAGCATAACATCGTCTGTGAAACAGCCACAATCACGATATTTAATGTGCTATTAATTTATTTTTAAGCCTTGTAAGCTACTATAGCATTACAAGCTTACCAATCGAAACACCGACCGTGCAACAGCCACAATCTCGGCGAATCGTGCATTGAACTTAGCATAACATCGTGTGTGAAATAGCCACAATCACGATAAACCCCCGTTAGTAACTATTCCATAATGTTTCCAGGGCCTAGGGTAGGGGCTCATGACTTCCCCGCCTAGTATGCTATTCGTCGGGTCGTCACCCAACTTGATATAATTTATATATCACACCCGCATTGGGCCTACTTATATATTTGATATGATCTATATCTATCGTTGTTCTATAACCCATTTTGATGAATACAATACTAGACATCCGGCGTTATAATACGATACCAAGTTGGACATGTAATCCGTTTTATTATTCAAAACATGTACTCACACGCGGTCTACTTTTCGGTTTTTCGAATATTTATACTTTCAAAACCTTTTCTCAAAAATCAAGTTGAACACCTTCAAAACAATGATTTTATCAAGGTAATATCATCACAATTGGTTGGGAAGAAGATTAGAAGAGGTTTGGAATCGAAAAGAGCGGGAAAACGAAATTTTGGCAACCGGTGGCAGAAGGTCTTGCACGACCCGTGCTAGGCTGAAATTCCACCAGAAAGTCTAGCACGACCCGTGCTATAGGTGGCACGACTCGTGCTGCCTGTAGCAGATTCGTTATTTGTTCGTTTCATTCCGTTTCGCTTCTCCGATCGCTTCCAATCGAAACCCACTCCAATTTCCAACAAAACAATCAAATATTCCAGTCATGTACCAGTACAATTTCAGCACATACAATCACATATAAAATTCGATAAAAACCGTAAAACGTTATTTTCCGAAAAACGGTTTTCGACTCGATAATCTTTCGAAATCAGATTTTTGTCACGGAACCAGAAATACAACTCATTTGTAAACAATGGAAGGAAACCCTAATCGTGAGTAAAACTCACCGGTTGAAAGAGTTAGTTCGAAATCAAGTCCTCACGCGAAATAACGGAACGGTGACCACTCGAACAATCCCCGTAATCGTCCAAACCGCTTCAAAACGAAATCAACTCGCTATGGAATCCGAAAACAGTAACTTCTTCAGCCAATCCCTCCTTGAAGTCGACAATGTGGTGGCTAATAGTGCTTCCAATGAGTTTCAAGGATTCCTAGACACATGCAATGAAGTTTGCATCAAGCTTTGGCCATAGGAGCTCAAAACTCCATCTTTGGCTACTTGAGAGCTAGGAGATTCTGAAATGGTGAGTTGAGAATCAGGAGGGAAGAGTTGTTGAAACTAAGATGGTTGGAAAGAGAATGAAAAACTGAATTGAAGGGACAAATTTTCACCTACATGCAATGAGCTTGATGGAGGTGGTGCTCCTCTCCCCTTCTTCCTCCTTCGCCCCTTCTCCTCTCTCTCTATATTCTTCTATTCTCTAATTTCAGTTTTCTGGATTGAGTGTCAAGAGGGTGGGAATCAGCTGGGTTAAGGGCTGGGGTAACTTAAAAGAAGGGAAAAGACCATTTTTCCCTTATGTGCAATTCTCACTTAAATTCTCCTTCCCCTCACTTTCACTTCTCCAATTTTGTTTCTAATTTGCTAAATGAGAGTGTGGGAGTGAGGAAAGGTTATTGTTCAGTTGAAGGTTTAAATGATTGGCAAAGACCAAAATACCCTTGGCTTATTAATTCATTCTAAATCGTTATTTTTGCCCAAGTTCTCTCTAACTTGCACCTTAATTTTATGGTTTATCCACTAAACGTTGTTTTCTCGACTATTCCATATCAATGACATGATTTATCTTTCATTCAAATAATAAATCACTCGTAAATTCCATAATTTGAATTTAACGAAATTAGGGATGTTGCATCGTAAACTATCGTTTTCCATTTCTGGTTAGCGTTCTATCTTATTCGCATATATCTGAATGAGTCAAAACTAATACTCAGATTTCCTTACTGATTTATGCGAAGTCCTGAAAATTGTTGCTTGACTACAAAAATCACAATTTTTTCTTTAAGTCATTTAAGAAAATAACTTTTGACAAAAGCTACCTGGCTCTTATTGAAAAGAATGTGTTTGTTTACACGTCAAAGTCAAAGACGTGTAAAAGTTAGTATAGTGAACAAACTTCCGATAGATGAAGTAAACAATGCGTTAAAAAATATCATTGTTTACAAAAATTCACCAGACTCAATATAGTTTTCTTATTTTCAGCGACGGTGTATGATTAAAACATAGCATGATCACGGCGAGCGAAGCCCGTAACCATCCACCGACTTTCGCATTCACCAACAATGTTGATTTCAGAAATATATAGCAACAAATTACTATTCAATCAGGTTAGCCTGCGAGGCAGAGCTTGACCTGTTCCTACACTTGCGTGTCATATGACCTGGTCTCTCGCAATAGAAATAATTAAATGAAAGACCAGCATCATTTCTAGGTGGTGGTAGTTGAAGCTTAGAATATGGGAAATTTGGGGGTCCCATTCCAGTTGTTGTTCTTTTGAGCCTGATTACAGTTTTAATTTTGAAAGGTTTTCTAGAAAATTATATTGCAATTTTCAATATTATATATTGCAATACTCAAAAAAATAATATTATTGCTATTGAGAACAAAAGCAATTCTACGATATAAAATCATTAACCGTTAAGTGTTAACCACTAACAGCAACAAAAGATGTGAGTAAAAAATAATTTCAAAAAATATGAATTAAAAAAAATTCATTCTTATAGAGATGATTATTCTCTTTCCGTAAAATTAAAAATTATAGAGATAATCATTCTCTTCCTATTATTATACCGTATAGAGAAAACAATTCTCTTTCTATTGATAAATAGTATAGAGAAAATTATTCTCTTTCTATAGGAATATTTCTTTTTCAGAGCATCACAGACATCCCTGGCGGACTTACATGTACTGTAATAATCATAAAGATCATCAGTTAGTCCGTTTAGAATAAAATTCTTACAGAGATAGTCATGCTCCTTCCATAGGAGTATTTCATTTGTTGTTTTAGTCTGTTCAGCTGTTTCAGCGGAACCAGCACCAGTAATTTCTTCGGTTGTCATGGCTGAATTGGAAACGTCTTAAAAATGTTAATCTGAGTAGGTTCCCAGGAAAGAGAGGTGGGTCACAATGGACACTCTTAAGTACCAAGTATTTCCTAGCCAGAACTTTCCCCAAAATAACACTGTTTTCAAAAATCAAGCCGAAGAGATTATGGGATGAGTCGCGGACTAGGTTGCTCTCTTTACGACGTTTTATAACATCCCTAGTTCGGTTAATTTCACATAACGAAATTAACTTGCGATTTATCGTCAATTAAATGATAAGTCGAGTCATGGCTAAGTTTATCTCGAGAAAGCAATGTTAAATTGCTCAATTATATGATTTACATGCACTATTCATCTAATCATGAATTATTGTGTATTATTTGATTAGATTTGAGTTTTAAGTGAAAATTAGAACAGGGGGTATTTTGGTCTTTTCCACGCCAATTAAACTTTCAGCTCATGGTCACATTGATTAATTAATTGATTAATTTAGTTAATTTGATTATTAAGTAAATAAGAATGTGTATGATTGTTTGATTATTTGTTGTTGAGAAATAGATTTAGGTGAGAATGAGATATAAGTGTAGTTTGGTCACTTACATCTCATTAAACTTCAGCCCATTTAAATCAACACCAACACAACACACACACTCTAAGGAAGAACAGAAACTGAAATTGAGAGGAGGGAGAGAAAGTGAGAGGTAGCTCGAGAATGGAGGAAAGAATGAGGGTTTGAGGGTGAAACCACTATTCCTCTTCTCCAACCTTAGAACCTCGTCTTTACAAGCTTTAATCCCAACCTCCCAATTTATCTTCTTAACCCCATCTCAGTTCCAGACCTCCCTTTTTCTCTATTGATTCAAAAAAACCAGAATTTGAAATAAGTTCAAACCCTATCCTATTCTTCCTTGCATGTCTAGTTTTATGGAAGATTTGAGCTAATCAAGATCAAGTAATGTAATAGGAGCTTGGGACTTGAAGTTAGATGCTGGAAATCTAGTTTTGAGGGTGTTTTTCGTGGTCCTCAAGAGCTACCAAACATTAATCAAGGAAGGTTTACATTCAGCCACAAACACAAGCAGATTCTACTACATCTTCAACTTCTCCACTTATTGAGTTGCATGTAAGAATGAGGGAATAAAGAGAACTTGGATGGTCATGCATGCTGGTTCTAGTAGCTGACAATGAGTGTAAGGAAGACACATTGCAACCAGGAGCTTTTTGGGGAGTTATAGAAGCTCCATTTCGTGGTTCATGATGAAGGGAGGGGAAGATAACAGCTTATAGCAAAATCTGCCTCAAACCCGTTTTAACAGTGTCTGGTAATTTCGATGAATCTCACTCCACAGACCTTAGTTGAAGTTAATTTTTATTTATTTAGAAAGTAGACTCAAAATCCTTCAGGTTAGGCACAAAAATCACCTGGTTTGATTGAGTATTGAGGGAGAAAACTCAGTTACAAGTTTCACTTTTGTAACAGTAACGATTTTGATTTAGTCACAGTGTTTTAGCCATAACTCTCTGAATACTCATCATATCAGTGTGGGACTTGAACCATATGAAAGTAGACAAAATTAAATACACATAAGACACTGGTTTGATAGGTTTTGATTAAGAATCGAATTAGTTATGTTTGTTGCAAAACAGCTCACAGACGCTGCACAAACCGATCTTTGGAGTTAGTTGACACGTGCTATAAGTTTGGGTTAGATCGGAGTATAAAGGGGGATTACATTATTGATTCGAGATGCATTTGGGGAAGCTTCAGTAACTGGACACGTTTGGGGATCCATAAGGGGTCGATTTGATGTTCGTGGAAGCGAGAAATTCAAGATGAGGAAAAGTTCGAGTAGACGAGTCGATGTCGAATTCCATTCGTTTGTGGTCGTTTGTGATTTTCATCACAAGAGGTGAGTTCTATACTCTCTTAGGGTTTTATTTTCTAAACATTGATTGCATGTTCTGGTTCCAAGTTTAGTTCGTGCGTTTTCGAGTCCAAAACCGTTTTTATGAAAATTACGTGTTGAATGATGAATTCTATGGTTGATTGATTGGTGATTATGTGATTTCTATGATGTTGTTTGGACTGGAATATTGCTTTGTATTATCTGTTTTGCGGTTGGATTTTGATCGGATTACAGATTGGACGCGAACGGAGAAGCGAAACGAGAGAAACAGAATGAATTTGGTACACTGAACAGAGCACACGGACCGTGCGCCCCTGTGGCACGGACCGTGCGCCAGTTTCCTTGTTGGGTAAATTAAAAAGGTGCAACATGCACGAGTCGTACGCCCCTAGGGCACGGACCGTGCGTGTGGTTCGGGTTCAAGGTGGAAAATTCTCGTTTCGTCGCTCTTTTCGATTTCAAACCTCTTCTAATCTTCTTAGCAACCATCCCTCATGTCATGGAACCAATGATGCTTTGTTTTTGAACATGATTGCAATGATTAAAATGAATGGTTTTTGGAAGTCATAATTTTTTCAAAAACCATAAAGTAGTACACCTGAGTGAACATATGTTATGTTTAATGTCATGGAACTAAATGTTCAAGCAATTGTTAAGGTCATGGAACTAAATGTTCAATCAAGACAGGATATATAAATTATATCAAAGGATGGGTGACGACCCAGTAGATTAGTATACTAGGGGAGGGGAAGTCATGAGCCCCAGAACCTAGGCCTCAGAAGGTTTGAAGCTAGCGTAAGCTAGTGGAGAGGTTCGACGGTAAAGGCGTGGTCATTACCGAAGATGTACTATGGCATGAAAGGAAAAGATATATGAACGTAGGACCTATATGGACTACGATTAAAGGAAAAAGAATAAATGAACCGTGAGGGTGTAGTAAGGGGTCTCGATAGGACTCACTGAGATAATGTTTATCTCACCCTTTATATGTTGCGGTTTTTACAGAGAAACAGGGAAAGTCAGAGGCAAAGGAGCACGGTTAGCCAGTGCACCATATGAAGGTCTTGGAGATTACTGAGAACTTTGTTTAGGGTTTAGTTGCTTCCCTTACTTTCTTTGTATCTTCGATATTATGACTTGTATCAGTATTAGAAGTTATAAATCGTTTCCGCTTTTCTTGTGATGGTATTGAACACTAGGATATAAAGATGTTAAAAGGCATGGAACCTATATGGTTTTTAATTAAGTTATGGAATGTAAGATTGTTGATGTTAATCATCGAGAAAAATTTTAGTCGTGTTCAATATCTAAACAGGAAATATTACTCTGATGTATGTCATTTCGTGCATCTTAGCATTTCTATTTGATAGAAATATTAGGGTGTTACACGTTTCGTGGAACTGCTCCAAGGTGCAAGCAGGCTATCAACCACGACGTCCCCAGGATAAAACAGCCCAGTCAAAAACTGCTATGAAAGTTCACGGCACCGTGAAAATTCGCTCTAAGATATACACCCTTAATATGGTTATGAAAACCACTCTTTAGCTTGGAAATGCTTCAAGCTTTCTAGAGAAGAGAGAAAAACTTGAGGAGAGATGCCTTATCGTCAACTTTGGTGTGAGAAATAAGTGAGGAGGAGTCTCTCTTTTATAGGCTTTTTACACTATAGAAGTGTTTAGTCTACCCAATGTGAGACTTTTTCCAATTCACACTTAACAAAATTTCAACACACATAATTCTAATATACAAGACCCGTACAACTTTTATTTGGTTCGATGATATATATTATGTCTCAATCGACCATCCACGTAATATAATTTTCATATTCATTTTCATGAAAGACTTTTATCCTGACTACCATGCATGCTTCTAAACTGCTTATTAATCCTGACATTTCAGAGGCTGCTGAATTAATTTCAATGTTTTTCATATATACTCTCACATTTACATATTCAATTTACAAGCATTATAAATATCTAATTGAAACTGTTTGTTTGTTTGTTGATTTTAGGCTGTCCCAAAGTATCACTACACCGAGTATCGTTGTAACTCCAGAGACCAAAACAAACACTTCGACCGACAAAGGGCTACCCAATTACACATTGCTTTTTGTATTCTAATAAGACAATCTACAAATGTGTATTTTTCATTCCGAAAACAACAATGATATAGTTATAAACATCAACAACACACGTAATATTTTAACAACCAACTAATTTATAATAGTAGTCTTCAAATTTTTTAATTAAAGTAGTGTTTGTATAAATTTAGAAATTTAGTTAAAAGAATTAAAGTGAAGTGATAAGAGAAAAAGAATAATTATTTATAGATGCTGTCGTGTTATTTTTATGAATGAATTTAGACAATATTTAAATAGTTTGAACATTACCCTGTGAAAATAAAGATAATTTTGAAGTAGATAAAAAAGGAGTTTCAAATAAAAAATAGATAAATATTAAAATCTAAAAATGTAAAAGTATTATTTAAAAACAATATGTGCATTTATCCCGTGTTTTTTTATATATGAGTGTTTTTATCCCGTGTTTTTTATATATTAGTGCAGCTATACCATGTTTATATATATATATATATATATATATATATATATATATATATATATATATCATTGCAATTATACCCGTTTTTTTTTATATATCAGTGCAGTTATCTCGTGTTTTTTCATGTATCAGTGCAGTTATTTGGTAGTTTTAATTGATTATTTTAGTTGATTAGTAGATTATAGTTGATAGTAAATTTGTTAGATAGTAGATTATCATTAAGAAATAATTGTTTTAAATATTAATTTGTAATTTAAATAGTCATTAAGTCTTATTGTTTTTTAGATAGTAAGTTTGTAGTAGTAGTCTTCAAAAAATTTAATTATCAATGACAAATATTAATCTCATGTTTTTTTATATATCAGTGCAGTTATCTAGTGTTTTTTATATATCAGTGCAGTTATCTCGTAGTTTCAATTGATTATTTTAGTTGATTAATAGATTATAGAAGATAGTAGAATAGAGGTAGTAGATTATCAAAAAGAATATCTGTTTTATATATTAATCAGTAGTTTAAATAGTCATTAAATATTATTGTTTTTTAGATAGTAGGTTTATAGTAGTCTTCAAAATTTTTAATTATCAATGACAAATATTAATCGTGTGTTTTTTATATATCAGTGCATTTATCCCGTGTTCTTGTTTATGGAAAAAATTTTTTATAAAAAAAATAGTTAAAAAACAGTTTATTAAAAAAATTTAAAAATTTAGTTTTTTAATTAAAAAACACGAATTAAAAAAAAAGAATATGCGCGGCTGACGCGTGTTAGAAGTAATTTTTTTTTTAAAAAGCTGCGAAATACTGTAGCATTTTGTCTTTTTGTGCGAAATGTCTAAAATGTCCAAATAGTTGGACACGTGGTGGCCTAGTAGAATGTCCAAAAATGTCATTTTTCTAGCATATGTTTTTTATTATATAGAAAATTGATTTTAATAGAGTAGTGTTTGTATAAATTTAGAAATTTAGTTAAAAAAAAATAAAGTGAAGTGATAAAAGAAAGAGAATATTTATTTATGGAAAATTAAAAGTAAAGTAAAAAGAAAAAAGGAAGAAAGAGAGTATAAGATAAAAGTGAAAAGGAGGAAAGAAAGTGTAAGAATAAATAGGAAAAAGGAAGAAAGAAAGTGTAATAGAAAAGTGAAAAGTAAGAAAGATAGTGTAAGAAGAAAGAGAATAAAAATGAAGAAAGAGAGTGTAATGATATTTTTACCCTTAAATTAGATATGTGTCTTGTTAATAAGAGATCTAAATTGGTAATTTCATAAGAGGTTTGTTTGTATTAGATTAGATAATTGGACACGTGGCAGCCTAGTAGAATGTCCAAAAATGTCATTTTGCTAGCATATGTTTTTATTATATAGAAAGTTGATTTTAACAGAGTAGTGTTTGTATAAATTTAGAAATTTAGTTAAAAAAAATTAAAGTGAAGTGATAAAAGAAAGAGAATAATTATTTATGGAAAATTAAAAGTAAAGTAAAAAGAAAAAAGGAAGAAAGAAAGTGTAAGAGAAAAGTGAAAAGGAGGAAAGAAAGTGTAAGAATAAAAAGGAAAAAGGAAGAAAGAGAGTGTAAGAGAAAAGTGAAAAGTAAGAAAGAGAGTGTAAGAAGAAAGAAAATAAAAATGAAGAAAGAAAGTGTAATGACATTTTTACCCTTAAATTAGATATGTGTCTTGTTAATAAGAGATCTAAATTGGTAATTTCATAGGAGGTTTGTTTGTATTAGATTAGATATGTGTCTTGTTAATAAGAAATCTAAATTGGCAATTTCATAGGAGGTTTGTTTGTATTAGATTAGATTAGATAAATATAGTGTAGATTTTGAGAGCAATAAACTACAAGTAAAACACTATTATTTTAACTAGCGGGCTTGCAGGCTACTCATGGCCGGTTCGGTTTAGAATGAATTAATGGGTCAAGGGTATTTTGGTCTTTTCCAACCATTTTAAACCCTCAGCCCATTAAAACATAATAACCATCATTGATGTTTAATCATTCAGCTGGAACTAATAAAATTGGAGAAGTGGAAGTGAGAGAAAGGAGAATTTAAATGAGAATTGTACATAAGGGTAAAATGGACATTTCCCTTCATTTAAAAAACACCCCAGCCTTAACCCAACTGAACCCACTCTCTTGTCACACTATCCAGCAACCAAAAACTCAGAATAGAAGAATAGAGAGAGAGAGAGAGAGAGAGAGAGAGAGAGAGAGAGAGAGAGAGAGAGAGGAGGGGGCGAAGGAGAAGAGGAAAGGGAGAGAAGGAAGCCACATCAATTCTTCTTGCATGTAAGTGTCCTATGTACCATTCAACTCCATTTTCAATCCTCTTTCTTTTGGTACCAATTTCTGAACCTAGCACTCTCTAAATCACCACTTGCCATTGTTGGATTTTGAACTATTGGCATTTCTGGTTCTGTGGTTAAAAATTTGGATTTCGAAAAATTGAGTTGAAAACCGTTTTTCAAAATACTCGCGTATTACGGTTTTTACAAAAATATATATATGTTATATTGATTTTGGACTGGAATTATGGACTGGAATGCAATATATATTATCTGTTTTGAGGTTGGATTTTGATCGGAATTGGAATTGAACGCGAACGGAGAAGCGAAACGAGAGAAACGGAATGAAAACGAAAGACAGAACAGGGCATACGGATCGTGCGCCCCTGTGGCACGAACCGTGCGCCAGCTTCGCAGGATGGCTAATTAAAATGGTGCATCACGCACGGGTCGTGCGCCCCTAGGGCACGGACCGTGCGTGTGGTTCTGTCTCGGGGTGCAAATTTCTCGTTTCGTCGCTCCTTTCGATTCCAAACCTCTTCTAATCTTCTTCCCAACCAATTATGATGATATTACCTTGATAAAATCATTGTTTTGAAGGTGTTCAACTTGATTTTCGAGAAAAGGTTTTGAAAGTATAAATATTCGAAAAACCGAAAAGTAGACCGCGTGTGAGTAGATGTTTTGAATAACTAAACAGATTACATGTCCAACTTGGTATCGTATTATAACGCCAGATGTCTAGTATCGTATTCATCAAAACGGGTTATAGAACAACGATAGATATAAATCATATTGAATATAAAAGTCGGCCCAATGCGGGTGTGATATATAAATTATATCAAGTTGGGTGACGACCCAACGAATAGCATACTAGATGGGAAAGTCATGAGCCCCTACTCTAGGCCCTGGAAACGTTATGGAATAGTTACTAACAGGGGTTTATCGTGATTGTGGCTGTTTCACAGACGATGTTATGCTAAGTTCAATACACGATTCGTCGGGATTATGGCTGTTTCACAGTTGGTGTTTCGATTGGTAAGCTTGTAATGGTAAACTAACTTACAAGGCTTAAAATAAATTAATAGCACATTAAATATCGTGATTGTGGTTGTTTCACAGACGATGTTATGCTAACTATGTTGCAACGGTTTTATAATTGAACCGAGTGATTGTAAGGGGGCACGGTAGAACTCACTGAGATATGTTATCTCACCCTATCATTATTGTGGTTTTTACAGAGAAACAGGGAAAAATGAAGACAAGGCGACACGAGTAGGTGACGTGATGTTTCCGATTATTCTTCTTTTGTTGTTTCTGTTAAGGTTATGTAACTTATATTTGATATGAGTTGTATGAACCCATTTCCGCTCCTCTGTTTATGATATTGAACCTTAGGCTCTGAGTTCCTTTTAAATTGTGAACCAAGTGAACTTCATGGAAATGAAGACGGATGAATCCGAAATATTATGTTTTATTTCGGAAAAATTTATTATGTTCAATATTTAAATAGGTATTGTGTCCTCAGATTATGGCTAAGCTGTGCATTTCAATGTATCTACATGTTAGAAATATTGGGGTGTTACACACTTATATATATATATATATATATATATATATATATAAATACGGGATAACTACGCTGATATATAAAAAAACACTGTACTTATATATTTAATAACCTACTATCTATCTTTTACTATCAACTATATATAATTTACTAATCAACTAAAATAATCAATTGAAACTATGAGATAACTGCACTGATATATAAAAAAACACTGCACTTATATATTTAATAATCTACTATCTATCTTTTACTATCAACTATATATAATCTACTAATCAACTAAAATAATCAATTGAAACTATGAGATAACTGCACTGATATATAAAATATAAGCAGACTTAATGACTATTTAAATTACTAATTAATATTTAAAACAATTATTTTTTGTTGATAATCTACTATCTAACAAATTTACTATCTACTATAATCTACTATCAACTAAAATAATCAATTTAAACTACCTGATAACTACACTGATATATAAAAAACACAGGAATAACTGCAGTGATATATAAAAAAACACGGGATTAATATTTGCCATTGATAATTATAATTTTTGAAAACTACTATCTAAAAAAACAAGAAGGCTTAATGACTATTTAAACTGATTAATATTTAAAACACACGCGACAAATATCTGTCACTAATGCCTAAAAAAGGACAAATAATTGTTACTCATATATAAAAAAAAACACGGAATAAATATTTGTTATTGATAATCTACTATCTATCTTTTACTATCTACAATAATCTACTAATCAACTCAAATAATCAATTGAAACTATGACATAACTGCACTGATACATAAAAAAACACTGGACAACTGCACTGATATATAAAAAAATACAGGGATAACTGCAATTAGGCCTGGACATCGGGCGGTTTCGGCCCAAAACCACCAAACCGCCCAAAACCGCGGTCTACAATCACAGGCCCAAATCCGCCCAAAGTTTTTCTCGGATTGTGCGGGTTCGGTTTTGTCGGTTCTCGGGCTACTCGGACGAGTTTAAACGGGTTCGGCAAATGGAAAAAAAAACTTTGTTTGTGAGAAGGAAACAACCAAGAAGAGAAAGATGAGGAAGAATAAAAATGGTGGGGAAGATGAGAGGTAGAAGATGACCAAAAGTTAAAAAATGCTTTTAAAAAAATAAAAGAAAAATGAAAAAGTGATGGAGCTCCGTGATTGAAAAAATAGTACTGAAAAAATATAATAAAGTAATAAAAAGTTTGATAAAATAGTAGAGTAGTACTGGTTGGTATTGACGGTGGCTGGGAAGTGGGAAGATATCTAGTGTGAGATTGATTTGACAATGCAAGCAGCGACAGCATATGGAGTAACACAGTAGCACACAGAATTAACACCCTATCTTAAGTCACACACACCTATCTCTGTCACCACCCTACACTTTCTTCACTTTTCATTATTCTATTTTATTTTACTGTATTTGTTGGTATTGACATTGGAAAAAGCTGTGTCGGGCGGGTTCGGACACCGCTGGTTCTAGTTTCAAGAACCGAACCCGCCCAATCAAACCCATTCTTAACCGATTCTTCTCACAAGTGTATCCGACACTCGACTTGACCCGCCCGTTGCAACCCATTTCTTTCGGTTTTCCGGTTTTTCGGGTCGGTTTACCTTTTCTGTCCAGGCCTAACTGTAATGATATATATAAAAACACGGGATAGTTGCAGTGATATATAAAAAAAACATGGGATAACAACACTGATATATAAAAAAATACTGCACTGATATATAAAAACATAGGGATAAATGCACATATTGTTTTTAAATGGTACTTTTACATTTTTAGTTTTAATATTTATCAATTTTATATTTGAAACTCCTTTTTTATCTACTTTAAAATTTTCTTTATTTTCACGGGGTAATATTCAGATTATTTAAATAATGTCTAAATTCATTCATAAAAAGAACACGACAGCACCTGTCTGTATGCAAGCCATCCTCTATATTTTACAATTGATTTTAGATTAATGAGATTTCAAATTAACGTTTCTATTTGAGGTAATCGTATCACGTAATGCGATCGGCCCGTGCGGATGCACGAGTATAGTACTAGTATAGTATGTATCTAAATTTGTCCACATTCACTACCATCGATATATCTAAATATGATGTTTTTTTTTACAAAATCGAAATATGTTATCCAATATAAAAAGAGAAGAAAGAAAATAATAGTATATTAAAAATATTATTAACCTTAAATCAAACAATAATAATAATAACAATTATTAGCAACCAACACCATTCGCCGAATAGCTTTATCTACCTTAGGGCATAGGGTCGACTCGGTGCTCTTGGGTTCGATTTCTGTAGTGGACAAACTCGGTGTTGGCCAGTGTCAAATTTGATACTAAACACGAGCAGAGATTAGTCTTTCGTTGAAAACGTTGGAACACTCCGGAGGTAGCCGGCCATGGTCGTACCAAATAAAATAACAATTATTACCTTAAATCGTAATTATGAGTATAAAGAGAAGCGATTTATCAAAAATAAAACATATACAAAAGTGACCGTTCATTATTACTCCATAAAAAAAATATAAAACCCTATAAAGCGGAGGCTTTGCGCACTGAAGAAGAAAGACTAGATAGAGTCTTCAGTCTTCACACTCGAGCGAGTCTTCACTTAATTGTTTGTGAGTGGGAGCTATATATATAGTGAGTGGGTCGAGAACAAGAAAGATATCGTATATTGATATCAGCACTTCACTTCCTTCCTCAAAAGAACAAAAACTGGCGTGGTTTCACTTTCTTGGATGGTTTCATGGTGTGCCTGAAAAGGAGAAATCTTAAAACAAGAACCTGTATATTGATGGCGCTGGAGTCTTGTTTAGGTGAGGATTAATTATTTACACTTTTTCGATTCTACTCTATTCTACGCAATCCCTAATTTGTTTCCTATTTGGGGTTCTTGAATTAGTTAAACATCTATCAATGGAGAAAACATAGCTAGCCGTTCATCGACGAGGTTGCCGAACACACTCGCTAGGTTCCTTTCTCTACTCTGTTATTCGATCATTCATTCATAACAATTCTTTTCAGATGCTAAACCCTAATTCAACTACAATGTTTTCTCAGGTGTGTTTGTGTTACCAATTGGTGGTTACACTGACGCATAGCTCTTTCAAGATGCTGATTAGGGGTTTAAAGATTGCTTCTTCGTACATATCTTATGCTCCAAGAGGTAAACCAAATTCTTTTCTATTTTTGTTATACTTCCAAAGGGTTTTCTTCAAGAATTTCAAGATTTTGTTATTCTTCCATCGTTCTTGATTTTTGAATTTTTTCCACAACCTTCAGTTTCTGTTTGATTACTATCCCATGCTTTTTCTCCAGTTCATTAATTCCAGCTTTTTTTCGAAATTACTAAACCAATGATGTTCACTTCTTGCTTTTAATTTCTTGCATCTTCTATGTACTGTCTTGAATTATGTTCTTGTTATGGGTATTATAAAGTTTCTGCAATTGGTGCATGATGTCTTTTTTGGGTGACACTGAATGATGTTTGACTTCATTACAGATTGATGCTCATGTTGGTGGAGTTAATTACTTGGCGTTTTCTTATCCAAACAAACAACTGTGCGTTGTGACTTGTTGAGGACTGTGGCTGGTGTGCGATAATGTTGGACGAAAGCTCTTTAATTTTGAGGGTCCCCACCAGAAGAAAATAACCAGGTAAACCTCTCCCTCCTCTTAAAGGTTGCCTTTTTATCATTGTCTTGGAGATTGAGGTTCCTTCCTTGACTACTGACTAGGGTTGAACTATTTGTTCTGTTTCAGCTATTATCAATCTATATATATGAAAACAAAAGGATCTTTCATTGTGTAAATATTTTGGTACAGAAGAAAGTAATATAATAATCTTTAAGATTGGATGTCGCCATTCCACCGTAGGTTGATGCAAATTTAATTTTTTGGCATGAACATCTATTTCTATCCCGTCAATAGTTAGTTACTTTTACTTACATTTTTGACATAACCGAAAGGTTTAAAACTTTTGGAAATATAAATTTATATCTGGATTCTAATAATAATTGTATGGTATAAGCCGTTAATGGCAATTTTGCCGAGGTTATCAGATCATATTGGTTTTCTTCTTTTTCCCTGTTGCCTAAATTCAAATTGGTTGACTAATTAGTTTAATATTGTGCTGCTTTTACTGTCAGTTCACACATTGCAGCCAACATAATACAATATTCTAATCAATCCTTGTAGATGTGTTTGTGAAAAATAGTGAATGGCTGTTTGCTTAAGCCATCCATTCTGTATTGATTTCCTTTTTTCCATGTTGCCTAAACTCAACATTGTTGGATAATTAGTTTAATATAGTTCTTTTGTCTATTGTAGCCAACATAATACAAGATTCCAATCAATGCCTAATTTTGTGTGAAAAATTTGTTGATATAGCAACTTTGTCAAGTAATTAATGATTTTATAAGGATGATGACTGATGAGATATAAGGGGATGTTATTTTTTCATTAAATCAATGATGAAAAGTTGATGGGAAAATTTTATGACGTAATTATGCAGTTTATATTTTCTTCTGCTGTTGGTGGGAAAATCAAAGCCTGGCTGTATGATAGCATGGGCTCCAGGGTTGACTATGATGCTCCTGGACAGTGGTGCACCGCAATGCTATATAGTGCTGATGGAACTTGGTAAACAGTGAATTAGAATATTAGAAATTGCTTGAAATTCCTGTTCATTTTTCTTGGCAATCGAAGGGGCTAATTTTTAACTACCCTTTCTTATTTTAGATTGTTCTCATGCGGGACAAGTAAGGATGGGGACTCTTTCCTAGTTGAATGGAATGAGAGTGAAGGTGCCCTAAAGAGAACATATTCTGGGTTTAGAAAGAAATCTCCCGGTGCTGTGCAATTTGACACAACAAAGATTCGCTTTTTGGTGGCCGGTGAAGATAACCAGATAAAGTTTTGGGATAGATGCTGAGGGTGGTCCTCCAGTGAGTATTGTCTGTACTTTTCATCTTTTAATGCATTTTGGAGTGCATTGTTTGACATGGTTGATGCCCTTCATCAGAGTCTCCCTCGTTTGAGGTTCAACATGGAAGGAAATCTGGTCGCTGTTACTACAGCAGATGGTGGTTTGACGTTCCTTGCAGATATCGATGGCATGAGGTACTTAAGAGCCATTGAAGCTCGGTCTTACGAAGCACCTAAAGCACCAGTGGAGACAAAGGTTTTATCTGCCTTACCAAATATCATTTAATGGCTTTATTGATGTCCATAAATTGATCTGTCCTATTCCTATATGAATGTATTAGGTGCCCGGGTCTTCTATGGTTGCAAATATGAATGAATTAGGCTAGGTTTCCAAAACCTTGCGCTTAGATCCTTTTTCACATTTTTTTAATTCTGAAAATATTTCTATTGAAAACACTATGTCTAGGCAAGATTTTTGAGAAATATTTTTTCAAACTAGTTTTTGCATACTCTTTTGAACTTGTGTTTGAAATTTTTCATATCATATTTTGAAAATACACTTTCTTAAAAACCTAGTTCTAAGACTCTTTTTAGACTTTTTTAGTTTTGAACACACTATGTCTAAGCTAGGTTTTTGAGAAATATTGTTTGAAACTCATTTTTGAAATCATACTTTGTCAAAAGCCTTGTTCTTAGATCCTTTGTCAATCTTGTTTACTTTTCAAAAAATTTCTTTTGAAAACACTGCTTAGGCTAGGTTTTTGAGAATTAATTTTTCATACTCAATTTTTGCATACTCTTTTGAACTTATTTTTGAAATTTTAACATATCATATTTTGTATACAAACTTTCTCAAAAACCTTGATCTTAGATCCCTTCTCACGTTTTTTTAATTATGAATATTTTTCTTGAAAATACTTTGTCTAGGCTAGGTTTTTGGGAAGTATTTTTTGAAAATAATTGTTGCATACTCTTTTGAACTTTGCAACATAGTTAAATTTATAAAACCTTTGCAACATCACTCGGTTCAATTATAAAACCTTTGCAACATAGTTAAATTTATAAACTATTTGCGTATATACATTCTTAGCATAACATCGTCTGTGAAACAGCCACAATCACGATATTTAATGTGTTATTAATTTATTTTTAAGCCTTGTAAGCTACTATAGCATTACAAGCTTACCAATCGAAACACCGACCGTGCAACAGCCACAATCTCGGCGAATCGTGCATTGAACTTAGCATAACATCGTGTGTGAAATAGCCACAATCACAATAAACCCCCGTTAGTAACTATTCCATAATGTTTCCAGGGCCTAGGGTAGGGGCTCATGACTTCCCCGCCTAGTATGCTATTCGTCGGGTCGTCACCCAACTTGATATAATTTATATATCACACCCGCATTGGGCCTACTTATATATTTGATATGATCTATATCTATCGTTGTTCTATAACCCATTTTGATGAATACAATACTAGACATCCGGCGTTATAATACGATACCAAGTTGGACATGTAATCCGTTTTATTATTCAAAACATGTACTCACACGCGGTCTACTTTTCGGTTTTTCGAATATTTATACTTTCAAAACCTTTTCTCAAAAATCAAGTTGAACACCTTCAAAACAATGATTTTATCAAGGTAATATCATCACAATTGGTTGGGAAGAAGATTAGAAGAGGTTTGGAATCGAAAAGAGCGGGAAAACGAAATTTTGGCAACCGGTGGCAGAAGGTCTTGCACAACCCGTGCTAGGCTGAAATTCCACCAGAAAGTCTAGCACGACCCGTGCTATAGGTGGCACGACCCGTGCTGCCTGTAGCAGA
Source organism: Astragalus membranaceus (assembly GCA_039519185.1). Lineage (NCBI taxonomy): Eukaryota > Viridiplantae > Streptophyta > Magnoliopsida > Fabales > Fabaceae > Astragalus > Astragalus membranaceus. The sequence goes on from CM076854.1 coordinate 141,633,053, forward strand.
TTCGTTATTTGTTCGTTTCGTTCCGTTTCGCTTCTCCGATCGCTTCCAATCGAAACCCACTCCAATTTCCAACAAAACAATCAAATATTCCAGTCATGGACCAGTACAATTTCAGCACATGCAATCACATATAAAATTCGATAAAAACCGTAAAACGTTATTTTCCGAAAAACGGTTTTCGACTCGATAATCTTTCGAAATCAGATTTTTGTCACGGAACCAGAAATACAACTCATTTGTAAACAATGGAAGGAAACCCTAATCGTGAGTAAAACTCACCGGTTGAAAGAGTTAGTTTGAAATCAAGTCCTCACGCGAAATAACGGAACGGTGACCACTCGAACAATCCCCGTAATCGTCCAAACCGCTTCAAAACGAAATCAACTCGCTATGGAATCCGAAAACAGTAACTTCTTCAGCCAATCCCTCCTTGAAGTCGACAATGTGGTGGCTAATAGTGCTTCCAATGAGTTTCAAGGATTCCTAGACACATGCAATGAAGTTTGCATCAAGCTTTGGCCATAGGAGCTCAAAACTCCATCTTTGGCTACTTGAGAGCTAGGAGATTCTGAAATGGTGAGTTGAGAATCAGGAGGGAAGAGTTGTTGAAACTAAGATGGTTGGAAAGAGAATGAAAAACTGAATTGAAGGGACAAATTTTCACCTACATGCAATGAGCTTGATGGAGGTGGTGCTCCTCTCCCCTTCTTCCTCCTTCGCCCCTTCTCCTCTCTCTCTATATTCTTCTATTCTGTAATTTCAGTTTTCTGGATTGAGTGTCAAGAGGGTGGGAATCAGCTGGGTTAAGGGCTGAGGTAACTTAAAAGAAGGGAAAAGACCATTTTTCCCCTATGTGCAATTCTCACTTAAATTCTCCTTCCCCTCACTTTCACTTCTCCAATTTTGTTTCTAATTTGCTAAATGAGAGTGTGGGAGTGAGGAAAGGTTATTGTTCAGTTGAAGGTTTAAATGATTGGCAAAGACCAAAATACCCTTGGCTTATTAATTCATTCTAAATCGTTATTTTTGCCCAAGTTCTCTCTAACTTGCACCTTAATTTTATGGTTTATCCACTAAACGTTGTTTTCTCGACTATTCCATATCAATGACATGATTTATCTTTCATTCAAATAATAAATCACTCGTAAATTCCATAATTTGAATTTAACGAAATTAGGGATGTTGCATCGTAAACTATCGTTTTCCATTTCTGGTTAGCGTTCTATCTTATTCGCATATATCTGAATGAGTCAAAACTAATACTCAGATTTCCTTACTGATTTATGCGAAGTCCTGAAAATTGTTGCTTGACTACAAAAATCACAATTTTTTCTTTAAGTCATTTAAGAAAATAACTTTTGACAAAAGCTACCTGGCTCTTATTGAAAAGAATGTGTTTGTTTACACGTCAAAGTCAAAGACGTGTAAAAGTTAGTATAGTGAACAAACTTCCGATAGATGAAGTAAACAATGCGTTAAAAAATATCATTGTTTACAAAAATTCACCAGACTCAATATAGTTTTCTTATTTTCAGCGACGGTGTATGATTAAAACATAGCATGATCACGGCGAGCGAAGCCCGTAACCATCCACCGACTTTCGCATTCACCAACAATGTTGATTTCAGAAATATATAGCAACAAATTACTATTCAATCAGGTTAGCCTGCGAGGCAGAGCTTGACCTGTTCCTACACTTGCGTGTCATATGACCTGGTCTCTCGCAATAGAAATAATTAAATGAAAGACCAGCATCATTTCTAGGTGGTGGTAGTTGAAGCTTAGAATATGGGAAATTTGGGGGTCCCATTCCAGTTGTTGTTCTTTTGAGCCTGATTACAGTTTTAATTTTGAAAGGTTTTCTAGAAAATTATATTGCAATTTTCAATATTATATATTGCAATACTCAAAAAAATAATATTATTGCTATTGAGAACAAAAGCAATTCTACGATATAAAATCATTAACCGTTAAGTGTTAACCACTAACAGCAACAAAAGATGTGAGTAAAAAATAATTTCAAAAAATATGAATTAAAAAAAAATTCATTCTTATAGAGATGATTATTCTCTTTCCGTAAAATTAAAAATTATAGAGATAATCATTCTCTTCCTATTATTATACCGTATAGAGAAAACAATTCTCTTTCTATTGATAAATAGTATAGAGAAAATTATTCTCTTTCTATAGGAATATTTCTTTTTCAGAGCATCACAGACATCCCTGGCGGACTTACATGTACTGTAATAATCATAAAGATCATCAGTTAGTCCGTTTAGAATAAAATTCTTACAGAGATAGTCATGCTCCTTCCATAGGAGTATTTCATTTGTTGTTTTAGTCTGTTCAGCTGTTTCAGCGGAACCAGCACCAGTAATTTCTTCGGTTGTCATGGCTGAATTGGAAACGTCTTAAAAATGTTAATCTGAGTAGGTTCCCAGGAAAGAGAGGTGGGTCACAATGGACACTCTTAAGTACCAAGTATTTCCTAGCCAGAACTTTCCCCAAAATAACACTGTTTTCAAAAATCAAGCCGAAGAGATTATGGGATGAGTCGCGGACTAGGTTGCTCTCTTTAAGACGTTTTATAACATCCCTAGTTCGGTTAATTTCACATAACGAAATTAACTTGCGATTTATCGTCAATTAAATGATAAGTCGAGTCATGGCTAAGTTTATCTCGAGAAAGCAATGTTAAATTGCTCAATTATATGATTTACATGCACTATTCATCTAATCATGAATTATTGTGTATTATTTGATTAGATTTGAGTTTTAAGTGAAAATTAGAACAGGGGGTATTTTGGTCTTTTCCACGCTAATTAAACTTTCAGCTCATGGTCACATTGATTAATTAATTGATTAATTTAGTTAATTTGATTATTAAGTAAATAAGAATGTGTATGATTGTTTGATTATTTGTTGTTGAGAAATAGATTTAGGTGAGAATGAGATATAAGGGTAGTTTGGTCACTTACATCTCATTAAACTTCAGCCCATTTAAATCAACACCAACACAACACACACACTCTAAGGAAGAACAGAAACTGAAATTGAGAGGAGGGAGAGAAAGTGAGAGGTAGCTCGAGAATGGAGGAAAGAATGAGGGTTTGAGGGTGAAACCACTATTCCTCTTCTCCAACCTTAGAACCTCGTCTTTACAAGCTTTAATCCCAACCTCCCAATTTATCTTCTTAACCCCATCTCAGTTCCAGACCTCCCTTTTTCTCTATTGATTCAAAAAAACCAGAATTTGAAATAAGTTCAAACCCTATCCTATTCTTCCTTGCATGTCTAGTTTTATGGAAGATTTGAGCTAATCAAGATCAAGTAATGTAATAGGAGCTTGGGACTTGAAGTTAGATGCTGGAAATCTAGTTTTGAGGGTGTTTTTCGTGGTCCTCAAGAGCTACCAAACATTAATCAAGGAAGGTTTACATTCAGCCACAAACACAAGCAGATTCTACTACATCTTCAACTTCTCCACTTATTGAGTTGCATGTAAGAATGAGGGAATAAAGAGAACTTGGATGGTCATGCATGCTGGTTCTAGTAGCTGACAATGAGTGTAAGGAAGACACATTGCAACCAGGAGCTTTTTGGGGAGTTATAGAAGCTCCATTTCGTGGTTCATGATGAAGGGAGGGGAAGATAACAGCTTATAGCAAAATCTGCCTCAAACCCGTTTTAACAGTGTCTGGTAATTTCGATGAATCTCACTCCACAGACCTTAGTTGAAGTTAATTTTTATTTATTTAGAAAGTAGACTCAAAATCCTTCAGGTTAGGCACAAAAATCACCTGGTTTGATTGAGTATTGAGGGAGAAAACTCAGTTACAAGTTTCACTTTCGTAACAGTAACGATTTTGATTTAGTCACAGTGTTTTAGCCATAACTCTCTGAATACTCATCATATCAGTGTGGGACTTGAACCATATGAAAGTAGACAAAATTAAATACACATTAGACACTGGTTTGATAGGTTTTGATTAAGAATCGAATTAGTTATGTTTGTTGCAAAACAGCTCACAGACGCTGCACAAACCGATCTTTGGAGTTAGTTGACACGTGCTATAAGTTTGGGTTAGATCGGAGAATAAAGGGGGATTACATTATTGATTCGAGATGCATTTGGGGAAGCTTCAGTAACTGGACACGTTTGGGGATCCATAAGGGGTCGATTTGATGTTCGTGGAAGCGAGAAATTCAAGATGAGGAAAAGTTCGAGTAGACGAGTCGATGTCGAATTCCATTCGTTTGTGGTCGTTTGTGATTTTCATCACAAGAGGTGAGTTCTATACTCGCTTAGGGTTTTATTTTCTAAACATTGATTGCATGTTCTGGTTCCAAGTTTAGTTCGTGCGTTTTCGAGTCCAAAACCGTTTTTATGAAAATTACGTGTTGAATGATGAATTCTATGGTTGATTGATTGGTGATTATGTGATTGCTATGATGTTGTTTGGACTGGAATATTGCTTTGTATTATCTGTTTTGCGGTTGGATTTTGATCGGATTACAGATTGGACGCGAACGGAGAAGCGAAACGAGAGAAACAGAATGAATTTGGTACACTGAACAGAGCACACGGACCGTGCGCCCCTGTGGCACGGACCGTGCGCCAGTTTCCTTGTTGGAATAGTTACTAACAAGGGTTTATCGTGATTGTGGCTGTTTCACAGACGATGTTATGCTAAGTTCAATACACGATTCGTCGGGATTATGGCTGTTTCACAGTTGGTGTTTCGATTGGTAAGCTTGTAATGGTAAAGTAACTTACAAGGCTTAAAATAAATTAATAGCACATTAAATATCGTGATTGTGGTTGTTTCACAGACGATGTTATGCTAACTATGTTGCAACGGTTTTATAATTGAACCGAGTGATTGTAAGGGGGCACGGTAGAACTCACTGAGATATGTTATCTCACCCTATCATTATTGTGGTTTTTACAGAGAAACAGGGAAAAAGGAAGACAAGGCGACACGAGTAGGTGACGTGCTTATGACGAAGCTGAAGACCTGTAGTCTTGATGTTTCCGATTATTCTTCTTTTGTTGTTTCTGTTAAGGTTATGTAACTTATATTTGATATGAGTTGTATGAACCCATTTCCGCTCCTCTGTTTATGATATTGAACCTTAGGCTCTGAGTTCCTTTTAAATTGTGAACCAAGTGAACTTCATGGAAATGAAGACGGATGAATCCGAAATATTATGTTTTATTTCGGAAAAATTTATTATGTTCAATATTTAAATAGGTATTGTGTCCTCTGATTATGGCTAAGCTGTGCATTTCAATGTATCTACATGTTAGAAATATTGGGGTGTTACACACTTATATATATATATATATATATATATATATATATATATATATATATATATATATATATATATATATATAAATACGGGATAACTACGCTGATATATAAAAAAACACTGTACTTATATATTTAATAACCTACTTTCTATCTTTTACTATCAACTATATATAATTTACTAATCAACTAAAATAATCAATTGAAACTATGAGATAACTGCACTGATATATAAAAAAACACTGCACTTATATATTTAATAATCTACTATCTATCTTTTACTATCAACTATATATAATCTACTAATCAACTAAAATAATCAATTGAAACTATGAGATAACTGCACTGATATATAAAATATAAGCAGACTTAATGACTATTCAAATTACTAATTAATATTTAAAACAATTATTTTTTGTTGATAATCTACTATCTAACAAATTTACTATCTACTATAATCTACTATCAACTAAAATAATCAATTTAAACTACCTGATAACTACATTGATATATAAAAAACACAGGAATAACAGCAGTGATATATAAAAAAACACGGGATTAATATTTGCCATTGATAATTATAATTTTTGAAAACTACTATCTAAAAAAACAAGAAGGCTTAATGACTATTTAAACTGATTAATATTTAAAACACACGCGACAAATATCTGTCACTAATACCTAAAAAAGGACAAATAATTGTTACTCATATATAAAAAAAACACGGAATAAATATTTGTTATTGATAATCTACTATCTATCTTTTACTATCTACAATAATCTACTAATCAACTCAAATAATCAATTGAAACTATGACATAACTGCACTGATACATAAAAAAACACTGGACAACTGCACTGATATATAAAAAAATACAGGGATAACTGCAATTAGGCCTGGACATCGGGCGGTTTCGGCCCAAAACCACCAAACCGCCCAAAACCGCGGTCTACAATCACAGGCCCAAATCCGCCCAAAGTTTTTCTCGGATTGTGCGGGTTCGGTTTTGTCGGTTCTCGGGCTACTCGGACGAGTTTAAACGGGTTGGGCAAATGGAAAAAAAAAACTTTGTTTGTGAGAAGGAAACAACCAAAAAGAGAAAGATGAGGAAGAATAAAAATGGTGGGGAAGATGAGAGGTAGAAGATGACCAAAAGTTAAAAAATGCTTTTAAAAAAATAAAAGAAAAATGAAAAAGTGATGGAGCTCCGTGATTGAAAAAATAGTACTGAAAAAATATAATAAAGTAATAAAAAGTTTGATAAAATAGTAGAGTAGTACTGGTTGGTATTGACGGTGGCTGGGAAGTGGGAAGATATCTAGTGTGAGATTGATTTGACAATGCAAGCAGCGACAGCATATGGAGTAACACAGTAGCACACAGAATTAACACCCTATCCTAAGTCACACACACCTATCTCTGTCACCACCCTACACTTTCTTCACTTTTCATTATTCTATTTTATTTTACTGTATTTGTTGGTATTGACATTGGAAAAAGCTGTGTCGGGCGGGTTCGGACACCGCTGGTTCTAGTTTCAAGAACCGAACCCGCCCAATCAAACCCATTCTTAACCGATTCTTCTCACAAGTGTACCCGAAACTCGACTTGACCCGCCCGTTGCAACCCATTTCTTTCGGTTTTCCGGTTTTTCGGGTCGGTTTACCTTTTCTGTCCAGGCCTAACTGTAATGATATATATAAAAACACGGGATAGTTGCAGTGATATATAAAAAAACATGGAATAACAACACTGATATATAAAAAAATACTGCACTGATATATAAAAACATAGGGATAAATGCACATATTGTTTTTAAATGGTACTTTTACATTTTTAGTTTTAATATTTATCAATTTTATATTTGAAACTCCTTTTTTATCTACTTTAAAATTTTCTTTATTTTCACGGGGTAATATTCAGATTATTTAAATAATGTCTAAATTCATTCATAGAAAGAACACGACAGCACCTGTCTGTATGCAAGCCATCCTCTATATTTTACAATTGATTTTAGATTAATGAGACAAAAACTTGAAACATAAAGGACTGATTTAGGACAGAAAAGGATTTATGTGTCAAAAATTTAAAACATAAAGGACTGATTTGGGACAAAAAATGATAAATGACCAAATCGTTACTTTAAAGAAAGATAAGGGACCTCGGGAGCACTTTGGCCAAAATTTAAAGTAGATAAAAAAAGGAGTTTCAAATAAAAAATTGATAAATATTAAAACTAAAAATGTAAAAGTATCATTTAAAAACAATATGTGCATTTATCCCGTGTGTTTTTATATATATCAGTGCAGTGTTTTTTATATATCAGTGTTGTTATCCCATTTTTTTTATATATCAGTGCAACTATCCCGTGTTTTTTTTATATATCATTACAGTTATCCCTGTATTTTTTTATATATCAGTGCAGTTGTCCGGTGTTTTTTTTTATATATCAGTGCAGTTATCTCATAGTTTTAATTGATTATTTGAGTTGATTAGTAGATTATTGTAGATAGTAAAAGATAGATAGTAGATTATCAATAACAAATATTTATCTCGTGTTTTTTTATATATGAGTGACAATTATTTGTCCTTTTTTAGGTATTAGTGACAAATATTTGTCGCGTGTGTTTTAAATATTAATCAGTTTAAATAGTCATTTAGCCTTCTTGTTTTTTTAGATAGTAGTTTTCAAAAATTATAATTATCAATGAAAAATATTAATCCCGTGTTTTTTTTACATATCGCTGCCGTTATCCCCGTGTTTTTTATATATCAGTGCAGTTATCTGGTAGTTTCAATTGATTATTTTAGTTGATAGTAGATTATAGTAGATATTAGAATATCAATAAAAAATAATTGTTTTAAATATTAATTAGTAATTTAAATAGTCATTAAGTCTGCTTATTTTTTAGATAGTAGATTTGTAGTGGTAGGCTTCAAAAATTTTAATTATCAATGACAAATATTAATCTCATGTTTTTTTATATATCAGTGCAGTTATCTCGTAGTTTCAATTGATTATTTTAGTTGATTAGTAGATTATAGTAGATAGTAAAAGAGAGATAGTAGATTATCAATAAGAAATATTTATTTTAAATATTGATCAGTAGTTTAAAAAGTCATTAAATATTATTGTTTTTTAGTTAGTAGGTTTATAGTAGTCTACAAAAAAGTTAATTATTAATGACAAATATTTATCTTGTGTTTTTTATATATTTGTGTAGTTATCCCGTGTGTTTTTATATATCATTGCAGTTATCTCATAGTTTCAATTGATTATTTGAGTTAATTAGTATATTATAGTAGATTATTGCAGTTATCCCGTGTTTTTATATTAGATTATTTGAGTTGATTAGTAGACTATAGTAGATTATTGCAGTTATCCTGTGTTTTTTTAGATAGTAGCACTAGTGGAAAAAAGACATTTAGCGTCGGTTAAATTGGACATTTAGCGTCGGTTATCGCCCGACGCTAAATCGACCGATGCTAAATGTCATACATTTAGCATCGGTTATTTAACCGACGCTATATGTCACCTTTAGCATCGGGTGCTCAGATAACCGATGTTAAATGTCACATTAAAAACCATTTCAGATTGCATCACAGACACACACAAAACCAGCTTCACATACAGTTCTAATACAATATGCAGTCACAATTCTAATACATTACACAAAACCAGCTTCACATTTCATCTAGTACAATTCTAATACCTCAGTGTTCACATTAACAGAAAACCAAACCATATAAAAAATTTGTTCACATTTCATCTAAACTATCAATTCACAAAGACTTTCAATATAAACAGAGAATAGATTGAACAAGTTTAAACAATGCTAAACAATGTATCCTTTTGCTCCGTACGAACCTTCATATAGAATTCTGCCCAAAGCTGACGAACCTTAAGAAGCTCCTCTTCGGTGTATGGCTTTGAGTTATCAAATACCTACAAGTTTAAAAATTACTCAAACAAATTATATTCAATCATTCTATAATTCTAAATAAATGTGTAAAGTATAATTTTAACCAAAAATTTATACTTGCTCTCAATTATCAACAACACCACCATTCACAATGGTCAGCATAAACTTCATCACATAATAGCCACAATGAAAACCATTCCGTTGTGTTGGCATCTACACAAATGAATTAACAAAGTTAACCAAATATATATATATATATATATATATATATATATATATATATATCATATATGAATTCACTCCAAATTAAATCAACTCAATATTTTAAATTACTTACTGTAGGGTACAACCACGTGGGGGCAGATGTAGAATAACCTTTTACAGCTCTAATAACATAATATAAAAGTATTTATAAAATTTCAACCCAACTTAAGTTCAAATACTACAATCTAAACCATGATAAAAATTAAAAACTTACTTGCTAAACATGGCTTTGATTTCTTTGTTTGGTTTGCGGCTTAAGGAACACATCCAGACCACAGTATTTTGAGGTGGCATTAAGACAACAAGTGTCCAATGTCCGCTGCAACATTGATAAACTTAAAATTAAGCAACACACAAAGAAATGCATGTTACACACAATAAACTCAGAATGACACAAGAAAATCAGAATCAGAAGACTAACATGCATTTCACCATTCACCAACAAAACAACTAGTAATCAAAACAAGGAACTATGTTGCTGTTACCTATGGCAAAATGGAGCATTATATACTCCCTTATTGGTGGACATCAATTTATCTTGAAGGTTTTGAAGGACAACATTCATGGGTATATCCTTCAGGTTAAGCTTGTAAGGACACACAAATCCATATAAGTCATCAATATTCATGCGCTCGCTTAAAAGATTCAGGACCAATGTCACGTATCACATCCTCCATTCGATCATCCATATCTTCATCGACTTTCTCACTTTTCGACACACTTGGGTTACCGGTTGATTCACCATGTCATATCCATGTGGTATAACTGGGTAAGATCCCATAAACAAAGAGATGATCTCGTATTACACTTGGTGGTTGTGGGGTTCGATTCACACAATTACAACAAGGACATGAAAAAGTTACATCAACTTCGGGAACATCAGTTTTGGGAGCATCAGTTTTGCAAAGACTTGCTTGAGCAAAGTTTATAAACTCTTCGACTCCTTTCGCATACTCATCACTCAGACGATTACTTTGTATCCAACTACGATTCATGGCTACGCTAGTTGGATCCTCTTCTAACGTATAGACCATATAATCGGGTCCATAGTCCTTAGCAACACGTGCTCTCTTACCTCTTCGAGGTTCTATTTCTCTTTGTTCGTTATTTTCAACGTTCCTAGGCACATAAACTTGACTAGTTCCGGTGCCCCCCACAATTTCTATATTTAAAAGGGAATTCATTTTCATAAAAGTCAACATCATTTGACTCTATGATTACTTTAGCTTTAAGGTCATAAAACCTGTAAGCTTTACTGTTTACTGCATACCCGATGAATACACATTCATAGGCTCTGCTGGCGAGTTTAACTCTTTTTGGATCTGGAATCCTGACATAAGCCAAGCAACACCAGATTCGAAAATAAGACACATTAAGTTGTCTTTTCTTTATGATTTCATAAGGAGAAATTTTGCTTTTAGACTTTGGAAGTCTATTCAGGACATAACATACGGTTAACAAAATTTCCCCCCACCAGAGAGATGCAGCACCAGAATAAAGCATAATAGCAACTACCAATTCGGTAAAAGTTCTATTCTTTCTTTCGGCTTTACCATTCATTTCGGGAGAATATGGTGCAGTCGTTTCATGTATGATTCCATTTGATTTATAAAAATCATTAAATAATTGGGAATCATACTCAGTTCCTCTATCACTTCGAAAACGCTTTATTGATTTTCAACTTCTGTTACAAAAACTTTGAACATGTCAAGCACTTCACTTTTATTTTTCACAAAGTATACTACAATGTAGTCAAATCAATTATAAATAAAAGTCGTATGTAACACCCCAATATTTCTAACGTGTAGATACATTGAAATGCACAGCTTAGACAACAACAGAGGACACAATACCTGTTTAAATATTGAACATACTAAATTTTTCCGAAATAAAACATAATATCCCAGATTCATCCGTCTTCATTTCCATGAAGTTCATTTGGTTCACAATTCAAAAGGAACTCAAAGCCTATGGTTCAATATCATAAACAGAGGAGCGGAAATGGGTTCATACAACTCATATCAAATATAAGTTACATAACCATAACAGAAACAACAAAATAAGAATAATCGGAAACATCAAGACTACAAGTCTTCGGCTTCGCCATAAGAACGTCACCTACTCGTGTCGCCTTGTCTTCCTTTTTCCCTGTTTCTCTGTAAAAACCACAATAATGATAGGGTGAGATAACATATCTCAGTGAGTTCTACCGTGCCCCCTCACTATCACTCGGTTCAATTATAAAACCGTTGCAACATAGTTAAATTTATAAACTATTTGCGTATATACATTCTTAGCATAACATCGTCTGTGAAACAGCCACAATCACGATATTTAATGTGCTATTAATTTATTTTTAAGCCTTGTAAGCTACTATAGCATTACAAGCTTACCAATCGAAACACCGACCGTGCAACAGCCACAATCTCGGCGAATCGTGCATTGAACTTAGCATAACATCGTGTGTGAAATAGCCACAATCACGATAAACCCCCGTTAGTAACTATTCCATAATGTTTCCAGGGCCTAGAGTAGGGGCTCATGACTTCCCCGCCTAGTATGCTATTCGTCGGGTCGTCACCCAACTTGATATAATTTATATATCACACCCGCATTGGGCCTACTTATATATTTGATATGATCTATATCTATCGTTGTTCTATAACCCATTTTGATGAATACAATACTAGACATCCGGCGTTATAATACGATACCAAGTTGGACATGTAATCCGTTTTATTATTCAAAACATGTACTCACACGCGGTCTACTTTTCGGTTTTTCGAATATTTATACTTTCAAAACCTTTTCTCAAAAATCAAGTTGAACACCTTCAAAACAATGATTTTATCAAGGTAATATCATCACAATTGGTTGGGAAGAAGATTAGAAGAGGTTTGGAATCGAAAAGAGCGGGAAAACGAAATTTTGGCAACCGGTGGCAGAAGGTCTTGCACGACCCGTGCTAGGCTGAAATTCCACCAGAAAGTCTAGCACGACCCGTGCTATAGGTGGCACGACTCGTGCTGCCTGTAGCAGATTCGTTATTTGTTCGTTTCATTCCGTTTCGCTTCTCCGATCGCTTCCAATCGAAACCCACTCCAATTTCCAACAAAACAATCAAATATTCCAGTCATGTACCAGTACAATTTCAGCACATACAATCACATATAAAATTCGATAAAAACCGTAAAACGTTATTTTCCGAAAAAACGGTTTTCGACTCGATAATCTTTCGAAATCAGATTTTTGTCACGGAACCAGAAATACAACTCATTTGTAAACAATGGAAGGAAACCCTAATCGTGAGTAAAACTCATCGGTTGAAAGAGTTAGTTCGAAATCAAGTCCTCACGCGAAATAACGGAACGGTGACCACTCGAACAATCCCCGTAATCGTCCAAACCGCTTCAAAACGAAATCAACTCGCTATGGAATCCGAAAACAGTAACTTCTTCAGCCAATCCCTCCTTGAAGTCGACAATGTGGTGGCTAATAGTGCTTCCAATGAGTTTCAAGGATTCCTAGACACATGCAATGAAGTTTGCATCAAGCTTTGGCCATAGGAGCTCAAAACTCCATCTTTGGCTACTTGAGAGCTAGGAGATTCTGAAATGGTGAGTTGAGAATCAGGAGGGAAGAGTTGTTGAAACTAAGATGGTTGGAAAGAGAATGAAAAACTGAATTGAAGGGACAAATTTTCACCTACATGCAATGAGCTTGATGGAGGTGGTGCTCCTCTCCCCTTCTTCCTCCTTCGCCCCTTCTCCTCTCTCTCTATATTCTTCTATTCTCTAATTTCAGTTTTCTGGATTGAGTGTCAAGAGGGTGGGAATCAGCTGGGTTAAGGGCTGAGGTAACTTAAAAGAAGGGAAAAGACCATTTTTCCCTTATGTGCAATTCTCACTTAAATTCTCCTTCCCCTCACTTTCACTTCTCCAATTTTGTTTCTAATTTGCTAAATGAGAGTGTGGGAGTGAGGAAAGGTTATTGTTCAGTTGAAGGTTTAAATGATTGGCAAAGACCAAAATACCCTTGGCTTATTAATTCATTCTAAATCGTTATTTTTGCCCAAGTTCTCTCTAACTTGCACCTTAATTTTATGGTTTATCCACTAAACGTTGTTTTCTCGACTATTCCATATCAATGACATGATTTATCTTTCATTCAAATAATAAATCACTCGTAAATTCCATAATTTGAATTTAACGAAATTAGGGATGTTGCATCGTAAACTATCGTTTTCCATTTCTGGTTAGCGTTCTATCTTATTCGCATATATCTGAATGAGTCAAAACTAATACTCAGATTTCCTTACTGATTTATGCGAAGTCCTGAAAATTGTTGCTTGACTACAAAAATCACAATTTTTTCTTTAAGTCATTTAAGAAAATAACTTTTGACAAAAGCTACCTGGCTCTTATTGAAAAGAATGTGTTTGTTTACACGTCAAAGTCAAAGACGTGTAAAAGTTAGTATAGTGAACAAACTTCCGATAGATGAAGTAAACAATGCGTTAAAAAATATCATTGTTTACAAAAATTCACCAGACTCAATATAGTTTTCTTATTTTCAGCGACGGTGTATGATTAAAACATAGCATGATCACGGCGAGCGAAGCCCGTAACCATCCACCGACTTTCGCATTCACCAACAATGTTGATTTCAGAAATATATAGCAACAAATTACTATTCAATCAGGTTAGCCTGCGAGGCAGAGCTTGACCTGTTCCTACACTTGCGTGTCATATGACCTGGTCTCTCGCAATAGAAATAATTAAATGAAAGACCAGCATCATTTCTAGGTGGTGGTAGTTGAAGCTTAGAATATGGGAAATTTGGGGGTCCCATTCCAGTTGTTGTTCTTTTGAGCCTGATTACAGTTTTAATTTTGAAAGGTTTTCTAGAAAATTATATTGCAATTTTCAATATTATATATTGCAATACTCAAAAAAATAATATTATTGCTATTGAGAACAAAAGCAATTCTACGATATAAAATCATTAACCGTTAAGTGTTAACCACTAACAGCAACAAAAGATGTGAGTAAAAAATAATTTCAAAAAATATGAATTAAAAAAAATTCATTCTTATAGAGATGATTATTCTCTTTCCGTAAAATTAAAAATTATAGAGATAATCATTCTCTTCCTATTATTATACCGTATAGAGAAAACAATTCTCTTTCTATTGATAAATAGTATAGAGAAAATTATTCTCTTTCTATAGGAATATTTCTTTTTCAGAGCATCACAGACATCCCTGGCGGACTTACATGTACTGTAATAATCATAAAGATCATCAGTTAGTCCGTTTAGAATAAAATTCTTACAGAGATAGTCATGCTCCTTCCATAGGAGTATTTCATTTGTTGTTTTAGTCTGTTCAGCTGTTTCAGCGGAACCAGCACCAGTAATTTCTTCGGTTGTCATGGCTGAATTGGAAACGTCTTAAAAATGTTAATCTGAGTAGGTTCCCAGGAAAGAGAGGTGGGTCACAATGGACACTCTTAAGTACCAAGTATTTCCTAGCCAGAACTTTCCCCAAAACAACACTGTTTTCAAAAATCAAGCCGAAGAGATTATGGGATGAGTCGCGGACTAGGTTGCTCTCTTTAAGACGTTTTATAACATCCCTAGTTCGGTTAATTTCACATAACGAAATTAACTTGCGATTTATCGTCAATTAAATGATAAGTCGAGTCATGGCTAAGTTTATCTCGAGAAAGCAATGTTAAATTGCTCAATTATATGATTTACATGCACTATTCATCTAATCATGGATTATTGTGTATTATTTGATTAGATTTGAGTTTTAAGTGAAAATTAGAACAGGGGGTATTTTGGTCTTTTCCACGCCAATTAAACTTTCAGCTCATGGTCACATTGATTAATTAATTGATTAATTTAGTTAATTTGATTATTAAGTAAATAAGAATGTGTATGATTGTTTGATTATTTGTTGTTGAGAAATAGATTTAGGTGAGAATGAGATATAAGGGTAGTTTGGTCACTTACATCTCATTAAACTTCAGCCCATTTAAATCAACACCAACACAACACACACACTCTAAGGAAGAACAGAAACTGAAATTGAGAGGAGGGAGAGAAAGTGAGAGGTAGCTCGAGAATGGAGGAAAGAATGAGGGTTTGAGGGTGAAACCACTATTCCTCTTCTCCAACCTTAGAACCTCGTCTTTACAAGCTTTAATCCCAACCTCCCAATTTATCTTCTTAACCCCATCTCAGTTCCAGACCTCCCTTTTTCTCTATTGATTCAAAAAAACCAGAATTTGAAATAAGTTCAAACCCTATCCTATTCTTCCTTGCATGTCTAGTTTTATGGAAGATTTGAGCTAATCAAGATCAAGTAATGTAATAGGAGCTTGGGACTTGAAGTTAGATGCTGGAAATCTAGTTTTGGGGGTGTTTTTCGTGGTCCTCAAGAGCTACCAAACATTAATCAAGGAAGGTTTACATTCAGCCACAAACACAAGCAGATTCTACTACATCTTCAACTTCTCCACTTATTGAGTTGCATGTAAGAATGAGGGAATAAAGAGAACTTGGATGGTCATGCATGCTGGTTCTAGTAGCTGACAATGAGTGTAAGGAAGACACATTGCAACCAGGAGCTTTTTGGGGAGTTATAGAAGCTCCATTTCGTGGTTCATGATGTAGGGAGGGGAAGATAACAGCTTATAGCAAAATCTGCCTCAAACCCGTTTTAACAGTGTCTGGTAATTTCGATGAATCTCACTCCACAGACCTTAGTTGAAGTTAATTTTTATTTATTTAGAAATTAGACTCAAAATCCTTCAGGTTAGGCACAAAAATAACCTGGTTTGATTGAGTATTGAGGGAGAAAACTCAGTTACAAGTTTCACTTTCGTAACAGTAACAATTTTGATTTAGTCACTGTGTTTTAGCCATAACTCTCTGAATACTCATCATATCAGTGTGGGACTTGAACCATATGAAAGTAGACAAAATTAAATACACATTAGACACTGGTTTGATAGGTTTTGATTAAGAATCGAATTAGTTATGTTTGTTGCAAAACAGCTCACAGACGCTGCACAAACCGATCTTTGGAGTTAGTTGACACGTGCTATAAGTTTGGGTTAGATCGGAGTATAAAGGGGGATTACATTATTGATTCGAGATGCATTTGGGGAAGCTTCAGTAACTGGACACGTTTGGGGATCCATAAGGGGTCGATTTGATGTTCGTGGAAGCGAGAAATTCAAGATGAGGAAAAGTTCGAGTAGACGAGTCGATGTCGAATTCCATTCGTTTGTGGTCGTTTGTGATTTTCATCACAAGAGGTGAGTTCTATACTCGCTTAGGGTTTTATTTTCTAAACATTGATTGCATGTTCTGGTTCCAAGTTTAGTTCGTGCGTTTTCGAGTCCAAAACCGTTTTTATGAAAATTACGTGTTGAATGATGAATTCTATGGTTGATTGATTGGTGATTATGTGATTTCTATGATGTTGTTTGGACTGGAATATTGCTTTTGTATTATCTGTTTTGCGGTTGGATTTTGATCGGATTACAGATTGGACGCGAACGGAGAAGCGAAACGAGAGAAACAGAATGAATTTGGTACACTGAACAGAGCACACGGACCGTGCGCCCCTGTGGCACGGACCGTGCGCCAGTTTCCTTGTTGGGTAAATTAAAAAGGTGCAACATGCACGAGTCGTGCGCCCCTAGGGCACGGACCGTGCGTGTGGTTCGGGTTCAAGGTGGAAATTTCTCGTTTCGTCGCTCTTTTCGATTTCAAACCTCTTCTAATCTTCTTAGCAACCATCCCTCATGTCATGGAACCAATGATGCTTTGTTTTTGAACATGATTGCAATGATTAAAATGAATGGTTTTTGGAAGTCATAATTTTTTCAAAAACCATAAAGTAGTACACCTGAGTGAACATATGTTATGTTTAATGTCATGGAACTAAATGTTCAAGCAATTGTTAAGGTCATGGAACTAAATGTTCAATCAAGACAGGATATATAAATTATATCAAAGGATGGGTGACGACCCAGTAGATTAGTATACTAGGGGAGGGGAAGTCATGAGCCCCAGAACCTAGGCCTCAGAAGGTTTGAAGCTAGCGTAAGCTAGTGGAGAGGTTCGACGGTAAAGGCGTGGTCATTACCGAAGATGTACTATGGCATGAAAGGAAAAGATATATGAACGTAGGACCTATATGGACTACGATTAAAGGAAAAAGAATAAATGAACCGTGAGGGTGTAGTAAGGGGTCTCGATAGGACTCACTGAGATAATGTTTATCTCACCCTTTATATGTTGCGGTTTTTACAGAGAAACAGGGAAAGTCAGAGGCAAAGGAGCACGGTTAGCCAGTGCACCATATGAAGGTCTTGGAGATTACTGAGAACTTTGTTTAGGGTTTAGTTGCTTCCCTTACTTTCTTTGTATCTTCGATATTATGACTTGTATCAGTATTAGAAGTTATAAATCGTTTCCGCTTTTCTTGTGATGGTATTGAACACTAGGTTATAAAGATGTTAAAAGGCATGGAACCTATATGGTTTTTAATTAAGTTATGGAATGTAAGATTGTTGATGTTAATCATCGAGAAAAATTTTAGTCGTGTTCAATATCTAAACAGGAAATATTACTCTGATGTATGTCATTTCGTGCATCTTAGCATTTCTATTTGATAGAAATATTAGGGTGTTACACGTTTCGTGGAACTGCTCCAAGGTGCAAGCAGGCACGACGTCCCCAGGATAAAACAGCCTAGTCAAAAACTGCTATGAAAGTTCACGGCACCGTGAAAATTCGCTCTAAGATATACACCCTTAATATGGTTATGAAAACCACTCTTTAGCTTGGAAATGCTTCAAGCTTTCTAGAGAAGAGAGAAAAACTTGAGGAGAGATGCCTTATCGTCAACTTTGGTGTGAGAAATAAGTGAGGAGGAGTCTCTCTTTTATAGGCTTTTTACACTATAGAAGTGTTTAGTCTACCCAATGTGAGACTTTTTCCAATTCACACTTAACAAAATTTCAACACACATAATTCTAATATACAAGACCCGTACAACTTTTATTTGGTTCGATGATATATATTATGTCTCAATCGACCATCCACGTAATATAATTTTCATATTCATTTTCATGGAAGACTTTTATCCTGACTACCATGCATGCTTCTAAACTGCTTATTAATCCTGACATTTCAGAGGCTGCTGAATTAATTTCAATGTTTTTCATATATACTCTCACATTTACATATTCAATTTACAAGCATTATAAATATCTAATTGAAACTGTTTGTTTGTTTGTTGATTTTAGGCTGTCCCAAAGTATCACTACACCGAGTATCGTTGTAACTCCAGAGACCAAAACAAACACTTCGACCGACAAAGGGCTACCCAATTACACATTGCTTTTTGTATTCTAATAAGACAATCTACAAATGTGTATTTTTCATTCCGAAAACAACAATGATATAGTTATAAACATCAACAACACACGTAATATTTTAACAACCAACTAATTTATAATAGTAGTCTTCAAATTTTTTAATTAAAGTAGTGTTTGTATAAATTTAGAAATTTAGTTAAAAGAATTAAAGTGAAGTGATAAAAGAAAAAGAATAATTATTTATAGATGCTGTCGTGTTATTTTTATGAATGAATTTAGACAATATTTAAATAGTTTGAACATTACCCTGTGAAAATAAAGACAATTTTGAAGTAGATAAAAAAGGAGTTTCAAATAAAAAATAGATAAATATTAAAATCTAAAAATGTAAAAGTATTATTTAAAAACAATATGTGCATTTATCCCGTGTTTTTTTATATATGAGTGTTTTTATCCCGTGTTTTTTATATATTAGTGCAGCTATACCATGTTTATATATATATATATATATATATATATATCATTGCAATTATACCCGGTTTTTTTTATATATCAGTGCAGTTATCTCGTGTTTTTTCATGTATCAGTGCAGTTATTTGGTAGTTTTAATTGATTATTTTAGTTGATTAGTAGATTATAGTTGATAGTAAATTTGTTAGATAGTAGATTATCATTAAGAAATAATTGTTTTAAATATTAATTTGTAATTTAAATAGTCATTAAGTCTTATTGTTTTTTAGATAGTAAGTTTGTAGTAGTAGTCTTCAAAAAATTTAATTATCAATGACAAATATTAATCTCATGTTTTTTTATATATCAGTGCAGTTATCTAGTATTTTTTATATATCAGTGCAGTTATCTCGTAGTTTCAATTGATTATTTTAGTTGATTAATAGATTATAGAAGATAGTAGAATAGAGGTAGTAGATTATCAAAAAGAATATCTGTTTTAAATATTAATCAGTAGTTTAAATAGTCATTAAATATTATTGTTTTTTAGATAGTAGGTTTATAGTAGTCTTCAAAATTTTTAATTATCAATGACAAATATTAATCGTGTGTTTTTTATATATCAGTGCAGTTATCCCGTGTTCTTGTTTATGGAAAAATTTTTTTATAAAAAAAATAGTTAAAAAACAGTTTATTAAAAAAATTTAAAAATTTAGTTTTTTAATTAAAAAACACGAATTAAAAAAAAAGAATATGCGCGGCTGACGCGTGTTAGAAGTAATTTTTTTTTTTAAAAAGCTGCGAAATACTGTAGCATTTTGTCTTTTTGTGCGAAATGTCTAAAATGTCCAAATAGTTGGACACGTGGTGGCCTAGTAGAATGTCCAAAAATGTCATTTTTCTAGCATATGTTTTTTATTATATAGAAAGTTGATTTTAATAGAGTAGTGTTTGTATAAATTTAGAAATTTAGTTAAAAAAAATAAAGTGAAGTGATAAAAGAAAGAGAATATTTATTTATGGAAAATTAAAAGTAAAGTAAAAAGAAAAAAGGAAGAAAGAGAGTATAATATAAAAGTGAAAAGGAGGAAAGAAAGTGTAAGAATAAAAAGGAAAAAGGAAGAAAGAAAGTGTAATAGAAAAGTGAAAAGTAAGAAAGATAGTGTAAGAAGAAAGAGAATAAAAATGAAGAAAGAGAGTGTAATGATATTTTTACCCTTAAATTAGATATGTGTCTTGTTAATAAGAGATCTAAATTGGTAATTTCATAGGAGGTTTGTTTGTATTAGATTAGATAATTGGACACGTGGCAGCCTAGTAGAATGTCCAAAAATGTCATTTTGCTAGCATATGTTTTTATTATATAGAAAGTTGATTTTAACAGAGTAGTGTTTGTATAAATTTAGAAATTTAGTTAAAAAAAATTAAAGTGAAGTGATAAAAGAAAGAGAATAATTATTTATGGAAAATTAAAAGTAAAGTAAAAAGAAAAAAGGAAGAAAGAAAGTGTAAGAGAAAAGTGAAAAGGAGGAAAGAAAGTGTAAGAATAAAAAGGAAAAAGGAAGAAAGAGAGTGTAAGAGAAAAGTGAAAAGTAAGAAAGAGAGTGTAAGAAGAAAGAAAATAAAAATGAAGAAAGAAAGTGTAATGACATTTTTACCCTTAAATTAGATATGTGTCTTGTTAATAAGAGATCTAAATTGGTAATTTCATAGGAGGTTTGTTTGTATTAGATTAGATTAGATATGTGTCTTATTAATAAGAAATCTAAATTGGCAATTTCATAGGAGGTTTGTTTGTATTAGATTAGATTAGATAAATATAGTGTAGATTTTGAGAGCAATAAACTACAAGTAAAACACTATTATTTTAACTAGCGGGCTTGCAGGCTACTCATGGCCGGTTCGGTTTAGAATGAATTAATGGGTCAAGGGTATTTTGGTCTTTTCCAACCATTTTAAACCCTCAGCCCATTAAAACATAATAACCATCATTGATGTTTAATCATTCAGCTGGAACTAATAAAATTGGAGAAGTGGAAGTGAGAGAAAGGAGAATTTAAGTGAGAATTGTACATAAGGGTAAAATGGACATTTCCCTTCATTTAAAAAACACCCCAGCCTTAACCCAACTGAACCCACTCTCTTGTCACACTATCCAGCAACCAAAAACTCAGAATAGAAGAATAGAGAGAGAGAGAGAGAGAGAGAGAGAGAGAGAGAGAGAGAGAGAGAGAGGAGGGGGCGAAGGAGAAGAGGAAAGGGAGAGAAGGAAGCCACATCAATTCTTCTTGCATGTAAGTGTCCTATGTACCATTCAACTCCATTTTCAATCCTCTTTCTTTTGGTACCAATTTCTGAACCTAGCACTCTCTAAATCACCACTTGCCATTGTTGGATTTTGAACTATTGGCATTTCTGGTTCTGTGGTTAAAAATTTGGATTTCGAAAAATTGAGTTGAAAACCGTTTTTCAAAATACTCGCGTATTACAGTTTTTACAAAAATATATATATGTTATATTGATTTTGGACTGGAATTATGGACTGGAATGCAATATATATTATCTGTTTTGAGGTTGGATTTTGATCGGAATTGGAATTGAACGCGAACGGAGAAGCGAAACGAGAGAAACGGAATGAAAACGAAAGACAGAACAGGGCATACGGATCGTGCGCCCCTGTGGCACGAACCGTGCGCCAGCTTCGCAGGATGGCTAATTAAAATGGTGCATCACGCACGGGTCGTGCGCCCCTAGGGCACGGACCGTGCGTGTGGTTCTGTCTCGGGGTGCAAATTTCTCGTTTCGTCGCTCCTTTCGATTCCAAACCTCTTCTAATCTTCTTCCCAACCAATTATGATGATATTACCTTGATAAAATCATTGTTTTGAAGGTGTTCAACTTGATTTTCGAGAAAAGGTTTTGAAAGTATAAATATTCGAAAAACCGAAAAGTAGACCGCGTGTGAGTAGATGTTTTGAATAACTAAACAGATTACATGTCCAACTTGGTATCGTATTATAACGCCAGATGTCTAGTATCGTATTCATCAAAACAGGTTATAGAACAACGATAGATATAAATCATATTGAATATAAAAGTCGGCCCAATGCGGGTGTGATATATAAATTATATCAAGTTGGGTGACGACCCAACGAATAGCATACTAGACGGGAAAGTCATGAGCCCCTACCCTAGGCCCTGGAAACGTTATGGAATAGTTACTAACAGGGGTTTATCGTGATTGTGGCTGTTTCACAGACGATGTTATGCTAAGTTCAATACACGATTCGTCGGGATTATGGCTGTTTCACAGTTGGTGTTTCGATTGGTAAGCTTGTAATGGTAAACTAACTTACAAGGCTTAAAATAAATTAATAGCACATTAAATATCGTGATTGTGGTTGTTTCACAGACGATGTTATGCTAACTATGTTGCAACGGTTTTATAATTGAACCGAGTGATTGTAAGGGGGCACGGTAGAACTCACTGAGATATGTTATCTCACCCTATCATTATTGTGGTTTTTACAGAGAAACAGGGAAAAAGGAAGACAAGGCGACACGAGTAGGTGACGTGATGTTTCCGATTATTCTTCTTTTGTTGTTTCTGTTAAGGTTATGTAACTTATATTTGATATGAGTTGTATGAACCCATTTCCGCTCCTCTGTTTATGATATTGAACCTTAGGCTCTAAGTTCCTTTTAAATTGTGAACCAAGTGAACTTCATGGAAATGAAGACGGATGAATCCGAAATATTATGTTTTATTTCGGAAAAATTTATTATGTTCAATATTTAAATAGGTATTGTGTCATCTGATTATGGCTAAGCTGTGCATTTCAATGTATCTACATGTTAGAAATATTGGGGTGTTACACACTTATATATATATATATATATATATATATATATATATATATATATAAATACGGGATAACTACGCTGATATATAAAAAAACACTGTACTTATATATTTAATAACCTACTATCTATCTTTTACTATCAACTATATATAATTTACTAATCAACTAAAATAATCAATTGAAACTATGAGATAACTGCACTGATATATAAAAAAACACTGCACTTATATATTTAATAATCTACTATCTATCTTTTACTATCAACTATATATAATCTACTAATCAACTAAAATAATCAATTGAAACTATGAGATAACTGCACTGATATATAAAATATAAGCAGACTTAATGACTATTTAAATTACTAATTAATATTTAAAACAATTATTTTTTGTTGATAATCTACTATCTAACAAATTTACTATCTACTATAATCTACTATCAACTAAAATAATCAATTTAAACTACCTGATAACTACACTGATATATAAAAAACACAGGAATAACTGCAGTGATATATAAAAAAACACGGGATTAATATTTGCCATTGATAATTATAATTTTTGAAAACTACTATCTAAAAAAACAAGAAGGCTTAATGACTATTTAAACTGATTAATATTTAAAACACACGCGACAAATATCTGTCACTAATACCTAAAAAAGGACAAATAATTGTTACTCATATATAAAAAAAACACGGAATAAATATTTGTTATTGATAATCTACTATCTATCTTTTACTATCTACAATAATCTACTAATCAACTCAAATAATCAATTGAAACTATGACATAACTGCACTGATACATAAAAAAACACTGGACAACTGCACTGATATATAAAAAAATACAGGGATAACTGCAATTAGGCCTGGACATCGGGCGGTTTCGGCCCAAAACCACCAAACCGCCCAAAACCGCGGTCTACAATCACAGGCCCAAATCCGCCCAAAGTTTTTCTCGGATTGTGCGGGTTCGGTTTTGTCGGTTCTCGGGCTACTCGGACGAGTTTAAACGGGTTGGGCAAATGGAAAAAAAACTTTGTTTGTGAGAAGGAAACAACCAAGAAGAGAAAGATGAGGAAGAATAAAAATGGTGGGGAAGATGAGAGGTAGAAGATGACCAAAAGTTAAAAAATGCTTTTAAAAAAATAAAAGAAAAATGAAAAAGTGATGGAGCTCCGTGATTGAAAAAATAGTACTGAAAAAATATAATAAAGTAATAAAAAGTTTGATAAAATAGTAGAGTAGTACTGGTTGGTATTGACGGTGGCTGGGAAGTGGGAAGATATCTAGTGTGAGATTGATTTGACAATGCAAGCA
Source organism: Astragalus membranaceus (assembly GCA_039519185.1). NCBI lineage: Eukaryota > Viridiplantae > Streptophyta > Magnoliopsida > Fabales > Fabaceae > Astragalus > Astragalus membranaceus. Next base: position 141,657,594 of record CM076854.1, read on the forward strand.
GCGACAACATATGGAGTAACACAGTAGCACACAGAATTAACACCCTATCCTAAGTCACACACACCTATCTCTGTCACCACCCTACACTTTCTTCACTTTTCATTATTCTATTTTATTTTACTGTATTTGTTGGTATTGACATTGGAAAAAGCTGTGTCGGGCGGGTTCGGACACCGCTGGTTCTAGTTTCAAGAACCGAACCCGCCCAATCAAACCCATTCTTAACCGATTCTTCTCACAAGTGTATCCGACACTTGACTTGACCCGCCCGTTGCAACCCATTTCTTTCGGTTTTCCGGTTTTTCGGGTCGGTTTACCTTTTCTGTCCAGGCCTAACTGTAATGATATATATAAAAACACGGGATAGTTGCAGTGATATATAAAAAAAACATGGGATAACAACACTGATATATAAAAAAATACTGCAATGATATATAAAAACATAGGGATAAATGCACATATTGTTTTTAAATGGTACTTTTACATTTTTAGTTTTAATATTTATCAATTTTATATTTGAAACTCCTTTTTTATCTACTTTAAAATTTTCTTTATTTTCACGGGGTAATATTCAGATTATTTAAATAATATCTAAATTCATTCATAAAAAGAACACGACAGCACCTGTCTGTATGCAAGCCATCCTCTATATTTTACAATTGATTTTAGATTAATGAGATTTCAAATTAACGTTTCTATTTGAGGTAATCGTATCACGTAATGCGATCGGCCCGTGCGGATGCACGAGTATAGTACTAGTATAGTATGTATCTAAATTTGTCCACATTCACTACCATCGATATATCTAAATATGATGTTTTTTTTTACAAAATCGAAATATGTTATCCAATATAAAAAGAGAAGAAAGAAAATAATAGTATATTAAAAATATTATTAACCTTAAATCAAACAATAATAATAATAATAACAATTATTAGCAACCAACACCATTCGCCGAATAGCTTTATCTACCTTAGGGCATAGGGTCGACTAGGTGCTCTTGGGTTCGATTTCCGTGGTGGACAAACTCGGTGTTGGCCAGTGTCAAATTTGATACTAAACACGAGCAGAGATTAGTCTTACGTTGAAAACGTTGGAACACTCCGGAGGTAGCCGGCCATGGTCGTACCAAATAAAATAACAATTATTACCTTAAATCGTAATTATGAGTATAAAGAGAAGCGATTTATCAAAAATAAAACATATACAAAAGTGACCGTTCATTATTACTCCATAAAAAAAATATAAAACCCTATAAAGCGGAGGCTTTGCGCACTGAAGAAGAAAGACTAGATAGAGTCTTCAGTCTTCACACTCGAGCGAGTCTTCACTTAATTGTTTGTGAGTGGGAGCTATATATATAGTGAGTGGGTCGAGAACAAGAAAGATATCGTATATTGATATCAGCACTTCACTTCCTTCCTCAAAAGAACAAAAACTGGCGTGGTTTCACTTTCTTGGATGGTTTCATGGTGTGCCTGAAAAGGAGAAATCTTAAAACAAGAACCTGTATATTGATGGCGCTGGAGTCTTGTTTAGGTGAGGATTAATTATTTACACTTTTTCGATTCTACTCTATTCTACGCAATCCCTAATTTGTTTCCTATTTGGGGTTCTTGAATTAGTTAAACATCTATCAATGGAGAAAACATAGCTAGCCGTTCATCGACGAGGTTGCCGAACACACTCGCTAGGTTCCTTTCTCTACTCTGTTATTCGATCATTCATTCATAACAATTCTTTTCAGATGCTAAACCCTAATTCAACTACAATGTTTTCTCAGGTGTGTTTGTGTTACCAATTGGTGGTTACACTGACGCATAGCTCTTTCAAGATGCTGATTAGGGGTTTAAAGATTGCTTCTTCGTACATATCTTATGCTCCAAGAGGTAAACCAAATTCTTTTCTATTTTTGTTATACTTCCAAAGGGTTTTCTTCAAGAATTTCAAGATTTTGTTATTCTTCCATCGTTCTTGATTTTTGAATTTTTTCCACAACCTTCAGTTTCTGTTTGATTACTATCCCATGCTTTTTCTCCAGTTCATTAATTCCAGCTTTTTTTCGAAATTACTAAACCAATGATGTTCACTTCTTGCTTTTAATTTCTTGCATCTTCTATGTACTGTCTTGAATTATGTTCTTGTTATGGGTATTATAAAGTTTCTGCAATTGGTGCATGATGTCTTTTTTGGGTGACACTGAATGATGTTTGACTTCATTACAGATTGATGCTCATGTTGGTGGAGTTAATTACTTGGCGTTTTCTTATCCAAACAAACAACTGTGCGTTGTGACTTGTTGAGGACTGTGGCTGGTGTGCGATAATGTTGGACGAAAGCTCTTTAATTTTGAGGGTCCCCACCAGAAGAAAATAACCAGGTAAACCTCTCCCTCCTCTTAAAGGTTGCCTTTTTATCATTGTCTTGGAGATTGAGGTTCCTTCCTTGACTACTGACTAGGGTTGAACTATTTGTTCTGTTTCAGCTATTATCAATCTATATATATGAAAACAAAAGGATCTTTCATTGTGTAAATATTTTGGTACAGAAGAAAGTAATATAATAATCTTTAAGATTGGATGTCGCCATTCCACCGTAGGTTGATGCAAATTTAATTTTTTGGCATGAACATCTATTTCTATGCCGTCAATCGTTAGTTACTTTTACTTACATTTTTGACATAACCGAAAGGTTTAAAACTTTTGGAAATATAAATTTATATCTGGATTCTAATAATAATTGTATGGTATAAGCCGTTAATGGCAATTTTGCCGAGGTTATCAGATCATATTGGTTTTCTTCTTTTTCCCTGTTGCCTAAATTCAAATTGGTTGACTAATTAGTTTAATATTGTGCTGCTTTTACTGTCAGTTCACACATTGCAGCCAACATAATACAATATTCTAATCAATCCTTGTAGATGTGTTTGTGAAAAATAGTGAATGGCTGTTTGCTTAAGCCATCCATTCTGTATTGATTTCCTTTTTTCCATGTTGCCTAAACTCAACATTGTTGGATAATTAGTTTAATATAGTTCTTTTGTCTATTGTAGCCAACATAATACAAGATTCCAATCAATGCCTAATTTTGTGTGAAAAATTTGTTGATATAGCAACTTTGTCAAGTAATTAATGATTTTATAAGGATGATGACTGATGAGATATAAGGGGATGTTATTTTTTCATTAAATCAATGATGAAAAGTTGATGGGAAAATTTTATGACGTAATTATGCAGTTTATATTTTCTTCTGCTGTTGGTGGGAAAATCAAAGCCTGGCTGTATGATAGCATGGGCTCCAGGGTTGACTATGATGCTCCTGGACAGTGGTGCACCGCAATGCTATATAGTGCTGATGGAACTTGGTAAACAGTGAATTAGAATATTAGAAATTGCTTGAAATTCCTGTTCATTTTTCTTGGCAATCGAAGGGGCTAATTTTTAACTACCCTTTCTTATTTTAGATTGTTCTCATGCGGGACAAGTAAGGATGGGGACTCTTTCCTAGTTGAATGGAATGAGAGTGAAGGTGCCCTAAAGAGAACATATTCTGGGTTTAGAAAGAAATCTCCCGGTGCTGTGCAATTTGACACAACAAAGATTCGCTTTTTGGTGGCCGGTGAAGATAACCAGATAAAGTTTTGGGATAGATGCTGAGGGTGGTCCTCCAGTGAGTATTGTCTGTACTTTTCATCTTTTAATGCATTTTGGAGTGCATTGTTTGACATGGTTGATGCCCTTCATCAGAGTCTCCCTCGTTTGAGGTTCAACATGGAAGGAAATCTGGTCGCTGTTACTACAGCAGATGGTGGTTTGACGTTCCTTGCAGATATCGATGGCATGAGGTACTTAAGAGCCATTGAAGCTCGGTCTTACGAAGCACCTAAAGCACCAGTGGAGACAAAGGTTTTATCTGCCTTACCAAATATCATTTAATGGCTTTATTGATGTCCATAAATTGATCTGTCCTATTCCTATATGAATGTATTAGGTGCCCGGGTCTTCTATGGTTGCAAATATGAATGAATTAGGCTAGGTTTCCAAAACCTTGCGCTTAGATCCTTTTTCACATTTTTTTAATTCTGAAAATATTTCTATTGAAAACACTATGTCTAGGCAAGATTTTTGAGAAATATTTTTTCAAACTATTTTTTGCATACTCTTTTGAACTTGTGTTTGAAATTTTTCATATCATATTTTGAAAATACACTTTCTTAAAAACCTAGTTCTAAGACTCTTTTTAGACTTTTTTAGTTTTGAACACACTATGTCTAAGCTAGGTTTTTGAGAAATATTGTTTGAAACTCATTTTTGAAATCATACTTTGTCAAAAGCCTTGTTCTTAGATCCTTTGTCAATCTTGTTTACTTTTCAAAAAATTTCTTTTGAAAACACTGCTTAGGCTAGGTTTTTGAGAATTAATTTTTCATACTCAATTTTTGCATACTCTTTTGAACTTATTTTTGAAATTTTAACATATCATATTTTGTATACAAACTTTCTCAAAAACCTTGATCTTAGATCCCTTCTCACGTTTTTTTAATTATGAATATTTTTCTTGAAAATACTTTGTCTAGGCTAGGTTTTTGGGAAATATTTTTTGAAAATAATTGTTGCATACTCTTTTGAACTTGTGTTTGATATTTTTTCATATCATATTTTGAAAATAGACTTTCTCAAAAACCTAGTTCTAATATTCTTTTTCAATCTTTTTTACTTTTGAAAACACTATGCCTAAGCTAGGTTTTTGAGAAATATTTTTTGAAACTCATTTTTGCATACTCTTTTGAACATGTCTTTGATACTTTTTTCACATCTTATTTTTGGAATCATACTTTCTCAAAAGCCTTGTTCCTAAATCCTTTTTCAATCTTTTTTACTTTTGAAATTTTTTCTTTTTTAAACACTATGTCTAGGCTAGGTTTTTGAAAATTAATTTTTTATACTCGTTTTTGCATACTCTTTTAAACTTGTTTTTGAAAATATTTTCATATCATGTTTTGTAAACCAAATTTATCAAAAACCTGGCTCTTAGATCCCTTTTCACGTTTTTTTAATTTTGAAGAATTTTCTCTTGAAAACATTTTATCTAGCCTAGATTTTTGAGAAATATTTTTTGAACCTAATTTTTGCATACTCTTTTGAACTTGTGTTTGAAATTTTTTCATATCATATTTAAAAAACATACTTTCTTAAACACCTGGTTCTAAGAGCCTTTTTCAATATTTTTTACTTTTGAAAACACTAATATTCCATCCCTCACTTCAAATGGAGGCTTTGTGTACTGAACACACGAGAGATAGTTTTTTTTTTGAAATACTAGTGTCCTACTTGTCTTGTTTTGCCTTAAAGTCTTCACATAATTGTTTGTACCTGGGAGCTATATATATATACTACTGGTGTTGTGGGTCGAGAACAAGAAAGAAATCGTATACTGATGCATTTCAATTCCTCAAAAGAACAAAAACTGCGTGGTTTCTTGGATCGTTTCTTCGCGTGCCTTTAAAAGAGAAATCTTGTTTAGGTGAGGATTAATTGCACTTTTTCAAATCTACTCTATTCTCCGCGATCCCTTCATTGCTTGTTGGCGTTAGTTTGTTTCTAATTTATTTTGACAATTAAACAGGTTTTTGATTTGGTTGCAACTTTCTTCTTCTCAAAGGTGTCTGGAAGATGTTAAAGAAAAGCTACAAATGAGGCAAGAAGGAGCTTTCAAGAGGGAGTGAGCAATTGCATACGTTATTGCTCAGAATGTAATAAACAAGCAAACTAGAAACTTCTCCATCTTTATCTTTTTTCCTTCCTTTTTAGTTTATCAACAAAATTATTCTTGTTTCCTTCCCGCAATGCTGGTCAACATCCAGCTCCGGTTCACAAGCAAATGGCTCTTTTTCCTTTTCCTCTCTGAAGAATCATGAAATGAACAAAGCTAACTGTGGATGGGGTTGGTTGAAAAGAATGATAGTAACCAAACCAAGGGACACTATATAAATGGAACCACAATCTCAAGTTGAAGCCTTAGATAAAACTCCACCGCCTTCAAACAAATTTGTGAAATCCACCTCTAACTCTAAACCAAATTCGGTCAAAATCAAGAAGAACAATGTCACAACAAGGTATTCTGCTAGGCCTCCTGCTCATATAGGCCAAGCAACTCGTTCATCCTCGAGTCCAAGTTCCGAGTTTCGGTATGATGAGAGTTCTGCATCATATTCTATTTGGACATCCATAACACCAATGTCAGGGAACACTTGTGACAACATGACTGAGGATAGTAGCAATTACACTGGGCCAAATTACATGAACCTCACTCAGGCAACAAAAGCAAAGCTGAAAAACAATCAAGTGTATAACATCCATCAGTAGGCAGCTCTTGGTCTACAATTTCACCCTCGGTGTTCAAGCTTCGTGGTGAAACTTTTTTCAGGTATGTGAAAAGTTATATCTGTCATTTTTTATCAACTAGTTAGTCCATTGTTTTTATTTTTGTGATATATATATATATATAATATGTTAATTTACGGCATTACTTCAAAATGGCTTAGCTATCATGAAAATACATTTTGTAATTTAATTTAATTATTTTAATATGCCTTTACCTACATGTGAACAAAAACCATGAATATTTTAAAAAAAGGAATTTAGAATTTGTTCTTAGCAACCATAAAGTCTGTGAGTTGCATCTGTGTGTATTAAGTATAACACTTATTGGTTTTTATTGGGGTTTTAATCATCTGATACTAGGTGCTGAACATGAACTCTTGAAAAGAAACTATCTGCAAACTGATATGCACTTTTTAATCATATTCTGATAATGAGCTTCAAGTCATTTGCTCGGATTCTTCCAAGAAGCTGTTTAAATTTGATTATTTACTTAGGCCTGAAGATAACCAAGGTATAATAAAAGCTGTAGGTTTTTGTCGTCTTGCATGATTTCTATTATTTTTTATTTTTTGGAAGCTGGTTAAATGTGTGTACTATTTGATATTGCAGAATGCAGACAGTGTTTTTCTCAGTATTGTTACGTCAGTCTTGAATGTGTTTATTCTATGCATATTTGCCTTTGGCAAACTGGAACCGGTAAAACATTTACCATGGAAAGATCACCGGAAGAGAGGAGGGTTAACTACAGAACACTAGAGGGACTATTATGAGAGATCTTTTCTTAGAAACACGAAAAATGTCGACGCCAACATGCTTTACACACGTTGGTTCAGTTTCCTTTAAATATTTTTCTTTTTAAAACATTATGTCTAGGCTAGGCTTTTGAGGATTAATTTTTTACTCTCATTTTTGCATACTCTTTTGAACCTGTGCTTGAAAGTTTTTCATATCATATTCTGAAAATACACATTCTCATAAACCTTGTTCTAAGATCTTATTTCAATATTTTTTACTTTTGAAAACACTATATCTAGTCTAGGTTTTTGAGAAATATTTTCTAAAACTCATTTTTGCATATTCTTTTGAACTAATTTTGGAAAATTTTTCATATCTTATTTTGTAGACAAAACTTCTCAAAAACCTTGCTCTTTGAACCTTTTTCAGGTTTTTTAAATTCTGAAAATTTTTCTTTTGAAAACACTATGTCTATGCTAGGTTTTTGAGAATTATTTTGAATTAATTTTTACAATCTCTTTTGAACTTGTGCTTGACACTTTCATATCATATTTTGAAAATACACTTTCTCAAAAACCATGTTCTAAGATCTTTTTTCTTTCTTTTTTTCTTTTGAAAACATTATGTCTAGGCAAGGTTTTTGAGAATTCTTTGTTAAAAATTCATTTTTGCATACTATTTTAAACTTATCTTTGAAACTTTTTTCATATCATATTTTGAAACCATACTTTCTCAAAATTTTTATTCTTCGATCCTTTTACAATCTTTTTTACTTTTAAATTTTTTTCTTTTGAAAACACTGTCTAGGCTAGGTTTTTGAGGACTATTTTTTTATACTCATTTTTGCATACTCTTTTGAGCTTGAACTTGAAACTTTTTCATATCATATTTTGAAATTACACTTTCTCAAAAACCTTGTTCTTAGATCCTTTTTCTATCTTTAATTTTGAAAACACTATGTTTAGGCTAAGTTTTTGAGAAATATTTTTTGAAGCTTATTTTTGCATACTTTTTTGATCTAATTTTTGAAATGTTTTCATATCATATTCTGGAAACAAACTTTCTCAAAAACATTGCTCTTAGATTTTTTTTTTCACGTTTTTTTATTTCTGAAAATTTTACTTCTGAAAACACTATGTCTAGGCTAGGCTTTTGAGAAGTATTTTTTGAAACTAATTTTTGCATACTCTTTTGAACTTGTGTTTGAAACCTTAGCTTTTCATATTTTGAAATCACACTTTCTCGATAACCTTGTTCTAGTATCCTTTTTCAGACACTTTTACTTTTGAAAACACAATGTCTAGGCTAGGTTTTTGACAAATATTTTTCAAAACTCATTTTGGCAAACTTTTTTAACTTTGAAACTTTTTTCATATCATTTTGAAACCATACTTTCTCAAAAACTTTATTCTTAGATCCTTTTTCAATCCTTTTTACGTTTTAAAATTTTTCTTTTGAAAACGCTATGTCTAGGCTAAGGTTTTTGAGAATTAATTGTTTATACTCATTTTTGCGTACTCTTTTGAATTTGTGCTTGAAACCTTTTCATATCATATTTTGAAAGTACACTTTCTCAAAAACCTTGTTCTAAGATCTTATTTCAATTTTTTACTTCTGAAAACCCTATATCTTGGCTAGGTTTTTGAGAAATATTTTATGAAACTCATTTTTCCATACTCTTTTGAACTAATTTTTGAAATTTTTTCATTTCTTATTTTGTAAACAAGACTTCTCAAACACCTTGCTCTTTGAACCTTTTTCACGTTTTTTAAATCCTCATTTTTTTTTGAAAACACTATGTCTATGCTAGGTTTTTGAGAAATATTTTTTGAAATTAATTTTGCATACTCTTCTGAACTTTTTCTTGAAACTTTTTCACATCATATTTTAAAATACACTTTCTCAAAAACCTTGTTCTAAGATCTTATTTCAATCTTCTTTTTCTTTTGAAAACACTATGTCTAGGCTAGGTTTTTGAGAAATATTTTTTGAAAATAATTTTTGCATACGCTTTTGAACTTGTGTTTGAGACTTTTAATATCATATTTCTCAAAAACCTAGTTCTAAGATTCTTTTGCTATCTTTCTTACTTTTGAAAACACTACATATATGCTAGGTTTTTGAGAAATATTTTTTGAAACTCATTTGCATACTTTTTTGAACATGTCTTTGAAATTTTTTTCATATCATATTTTGAAATTATACTTTCTCCAAAGCACAACTATTATGTATATATGTATATATAGATAGATAGGATGAGCATTTCCACCCACTAATACTCCTTTACACACTTCATCTGGAGGCTTTATGTAGTAAAGACACGAGAGATAGGTTTTTTTTTGAAATACTAGTGTCGTACTTGTCTTGTTATGCCTTAACTTCACATAATTGTTTGTGTCTGGGAGCTATATATACTACTAGTGTAGTGGGTCGAGAACAAGAAATAAGTCTTATATTGATGCATTTTACTTCCTCAAAAGAACAAAAACTGCGTGGTTTCTTGGTGTGCCTGAAAAAGAGAAATATTGTTTAGGTGAGGATTAATTAATTGCACTATTTCGATTCTACTTTATTCTCCCCAATCCCTTCATTGCTTGTTGGTTTTTAAAACTTCTTTTCGCGCTTTCTTAGCAAAAAGAGGTTTGAGGGCTTTGAAGGGAGTTGTGAGGATTCAAGATCTTGTTTGTGGTAGACAAGTTAGGAAGCAAGCTGCAGACACTTTGTGTTAGAATGTCCATAGAGAGTCAAGCTGTTCAGAACTTGCTCAATGTGAGACACCCCAAGCTCGAACTTTTGAAGAAAGCCGAGGTAACTTGTTTAACTTTTCATTTTAATTAGGTAATTTGTAGCACCAACACTTGCACTTCAATCATATCTAATTTTTGAATTATTATCCGTGTCTGTTAGGTGAGATGGAAAGTGATTTTATCATATGAGCCGCAACATCAAGGTTTTTGATGTCTGTGTGACTGAGATTGCATCATCCGTATTTGATTGTGATTTTTTGACATGTTTTTACCACTATTGAAAACCTTGCTAAAAAGGTATTTGTGAATCTGCAGGAAGAGTGGTGTGATAGCAGAGGAACATTGGAAGATGTTAAAGAAAAACTACAAATGAGGCAAGAAGGAGCTTTCAAGAGGGAGTGAGGAATTGCATACGTTATTGCTCAGAATGTAATAAACAAACTAGAAACTTCTCCATCTTTATCTTTTTTCCTTCCTTTTTAGTTTATCAACAAAATTATTCTTGTTTCCTTCCCGCAATGCTGGTCAACATCCAGCTCCAGTTCACAAGAAAATGGCTCTTTTTCCTTTTCCTCTCTGAAGAATCATGAAATGAACAAAGCTAACTGTGGATGGGGTTGGTTGAAAAGAATGATGGTAACCAAACCAAGGGACACTATATAAATGGAACCACAATCTCAAGTTGAAGCCTTAGATAAAACTCCACCACCTTCAAACAAATTTGTGAAATCCACCTCTAACTCTAAACCAAATTCGGTCAAAATCAAGAAGAACAATGTCACAACAAGGTATTCTGCTAGGCCTCCTGCTCATATTGGCCAAGCAACTCGTTCATCCTCGAGTCCAAGTTCCGAGTTTCGGTATGATGAGAGTTCTGCATCATATTCTATTTGTACATCCATAACACCAATGTCAGGGAACACTTGTGACAACATGACTGAGGATAGTAGCAATTACACTGGGCCAAATTACTTGAACCTCACTCAGGCAACAAAAGCAAAGCTGAAAAACAATGGCAGCTCTTGGTCTACAATTTCACCCTCGGTGTTCAAGCTTCGTGGTGAAACTTTTTTCAGGTATGTGAAAAGTTGTATCTGTCATTTTTTATCAACTAGTTAGTCCATTGTTTTTATTTTTGTGATATATATATATAATATGATAATTTACGGCATTACTTCAAAATGGCTTAGCTATCATGAAAATACATTTTGTAATTTAATTTAATTTAATTATTTTAATATGCCTTTACCTACATGTGAACAAAAACCATGAATATTTTAAAAAAAGGAATTTAGTATTTGTTCTTAGCAACCATAAAGTCTGTGAGTTGCATCTGTGTGTATTAAGTATAACACTTATTGGTTTTTATTGGGGTTTTAATCATCTGATACTAGGTGCTGAACATGAACTCTTGAAAAGAAACTATCTGCAAACTGATATGCACTTTTTAATCATATTCTGATAATGAGCTTCAAGTCATTTGCTCGGATTCTTCCAAGAAGCTGTTTAAATTTGATTATTTACTTAGGCCCGAAGATAACCAAGGTATAATATCTTATTTCAATTTTTTACTTTTGAAAACACTATATCTTGGCTAGGTTTTTGAGAAATATTTTATGAAACTCATTTTTGCATACTCTTTTGAACTAATTTTTGAATTTTTTTCATTTCTTATTTTGTAAACAAGACTTCTCAAACACCTTGCTCTTTGAACCTTTTTCTCGTTTTTTAAATCCTCATTTTTTTTTGAAAACACTATGTCTATGCTAGGTTTTTGAGAAATACTTTTTGAAATTAATTTTTGCATACTCTTCTGAACTTTTTCTTGAAACTTTTTCATATCATATTTTAAAATACACTTTCTCAAAAACCTTGTTCTAAGATCTTAATTCAATCTTTTTTTTTTCTTTTGAAAACACTATGTCTAGGTTAGGTTTTTGAGAAATATTTTTTGCATACGCTTTTGAATGTGTGTTTGATACTTTTAATATCATATTTTCTCAAAAACCTAGTTCTAAGATTCTTTTTCTAGCTTTTTTACTTTTGAAAACACTACATATATGCTAGGTTTTTGAGAAATATTTTTTGAAACTCATTTGCATACTTTTTTGAACATTTCATTGAAATTTTTTTCATATCATATTTTGAAATTATACTTTCTCCAAAGCACAACTATTATGTATATATGTATATATAGATAGATAGGATGAGCATTTCCACCCACTAATACTCCTTTCCACACTTCAACTGGAGGCTTTATGTAGTAAAGACACGAGAGATAGTTTTTTTTTGAAATACTAGTGTCGTACTTGTCTTGTTATGCCTTAACTTCTTCACATAATTGTTTGTGTCTGGGAACTATATATACTACTAGTGTAATGGGTCGAGAACAAGAAAGAAGTCTTAATTCTAAGATTAACTTTTGAAAACACTACATATATGCTTGGTTTTTGAGAAATATTTTTTGAAACTCATTTTTGCATACTTTTTTGAACATGTCTTTGAAATTTTTTTCATATCATATTTTGAAATTATACTTTCTCCAAAGCACAACGATTATGTATATATAGATAGATAGGATGAGCATTTCCACCCACTAATACTCCTTTCCACACTTCAACTGGAGGCTTTGTGTAGTAAACACGAGAGATAGTTTTTTTTGTAATACTAGTGTCGTACTTGTCTTGTTATGCCTTAACTTCTTCACATAATTGTTTGTGTCTGGGAGCTATATATACTACTAGTGTAGTGGGTCGAGAACAAGAAATAAGTCTTATATTGATGCACTTTACTTCCTCAAAAGAAACAAAAACTGTGTGGTTTCTTGGTGTGCCTGAAAAAGAGAAATATTGTTTAGGTGAGGATTAATTAATTGCAGTTTTTCGATTCTACTTTATTCTCCCCAATCCCTTCATTGCTTGTTGGTTTTTAAAACTTCTTTTCGCCCTTTCTTAGCAAAAAGAGTTTGAGGGCTTTGAAGGGAGTTGTGAGGATTCAAGATCTTGTCTGTGGTAGACAAGTTAGGAAGCAAGCTGCAGACACTTTGAGATGCATGCAGGATTTAGTTCGTGTTCAAGCTTGAGTAAGAGCTCGTTGTGTTAGAATGTCCATACTCCATAGAGAGTCAAGCTGTTCGGAACTTGCTCAATGAGAGACGCACCAAGCTCGAACTTTTAAACAAATTGAGGTATTTGTTTAATTTTTATTTTAATTAGGGGATTTGTTGCACCAACACTTACACTTCAATCATATCTAATTTTTGAATTATTATCCGTGTCTGTTATGGGAGTTGGAAAGTGATTTTATCATATGAGCCGCAACATCAAGATTTTTGATGTCTGTGTGATTGAGCTTGCATCATCCGTATTTGATTGTGATTTTTTGACATGTTTTTACCACTATTGAAAACCTTGCTAAGAAAGGTATTTGTGAATCTGCAGGAAGGGTGGTGTGATAGCAGGGGAACATTGGAAGATGTTAAAGCAAAACTACAAATGAGGCAAGAAGGAGCTTTCAAGAGGGAGAGAGCAATTGCATACGTTATTGCTCAAAACACTATGTCTAGGCAAGATTTTTTAGAAATATCTTTTCAAACTATTTTTTGCACACTCTTTTGAACTTGTGTTTGAAACTTTTTCATATCATATTTTGAAAATACACTTTCTTAAAAACCTAGTTCTAAGACTCTTTTTAGACTTTTTTAGTTTTGAACACACTATGTCTAAGCTAGATTTTTGAGAAATATTGTTTGAAACTCATTTTTGAAATCATACTTTGTCAAAAACCTTGTTCTTAGATCCTTTGTCAATCTTGTTTACCTTTCAAAAAAATTCTTTTGAAAACACTGCTTAGGCTAGGTTTTTGAGAATTAATTTTTCAAACTCAATTTTTGCATACTCTTTTGAACTTATTCTTGAAATTTTAACATATCATATTTTGTATACAAACTTTCTCAAAAACCTTGATCTTAGATCCCTTTTCACGTTTTTTTAATTATGAATATTTTTCTTGAAAATACTTTGTCTAGGCTAGGTTTTTGGGAAATATTTTTTGAAACTAATTGTTGCATACTCTTTTGAACTTGTGTTTGATATTTTTTCATATCATATTTTGAAAATACACTTTCTCAAAAACCTAGTTCTAATATTCTTTTTCAATCTTTTTTACTTTTGAAAATACTATCCCTAGGCTAGGTTTTTGAGAAATATTTTTTGAAACTCATTTTTGCATACTCTTTTGAACGTGTCTTTGATACTTTTTTCACATCTTATTTTTGGAATCATACTTTCTCAAAAGCCTTGTTCCTAAATCCTTTTTCAATCTTTTTTACTTTTGAAATTTTTTCTTTTTTAAACAGTCTTGGCTAAGTTTTTGAAAATTAATTTTATACTCGTTTTTGCATAGTCTTTTAAACTTGTTTCTGTAAATATTTTCAAATCATATTTTGTAAACCGAATTTATCAAAAACCTGGCTGTTAGATCCCTTCTCACGTTTTTTTAATTTTGAAGAATTTTCTCTTGAAAACATTTTATCTAGCCTAGATTTTTTAGAAATATTTTTTGAACCTAATTTTTGCATACTCTTTTGAACTTGTGTTTGAAATATTTTCATATCATATTTTAAAAACATACTTTCTTAAACACCTTGTTCTAAGAGCCTTTTTCAATATTTTTTACTTTTGAAAACACTAATATTCCATCCCTCACTTCAAATGGAGGCTTTGTGTACTGAACACACGAGAGATAATTTTTTTTTGAAATACTAGTGTCCTACTTATCTTGTTATGCCTTAAAGTCTTCACATAATTGTTTGTACCTGGGAGCTATATATATACTACTGGTGTTGTGGGTCGAGAACAAGAAAGAAATCGTATACTGATGCATTTCAATTCCTCAAAAGAACAAAAACTGCGTGGTTTCTTGGATCGTTTCTTCGCGTGCCTTTAAAAGAGAAATCTTGTTTAGGTGAGGATTAATTGCACTATTTCAAATCTACTCTATTCTCCGTGATCCCTTCATTGCTTGTTGGCGTTAGTTTGTTTCTAATTTGTTTTGACAATTAAACAGGTTTTTGATTTGGTTGCAATTTTCTTCTTCTCAAAGGTGTCTGGAGGCCTTAATGTCGTGTGTCAGAGATAGCGCTTTCAAGAATTCAACTATAATGCCTTCTCAGGTGTGTTTGTGTTACCAAACCATTTTAGACTAGTAAGGCGAGAATACAAATATCTTTTTGTGCTTTCTTAGCAAGAAGAGGTTTAAGGGCTTTGAAGGGCGTTGTGAGGATTCAAGCTCTTGTCTGTGGTCGACAAGTTAGGAAGGAAGCTGCAGACACTTTGAGATGCATGCAGGCTTTAGTTCGTGTTCAAACTTGAGTAAGAGCTCGTTGTGTTAGAATGTCCATAGAGAGTCAAGCTGTTCAGAACTTGCTCAATGTGAGACACCCCAAGCTCGAACTTTTGAAGAAAGCCGAGGTAACTTGTTTAACTTTTCATTTTAATTAGGTAATTTGTAGCACCAACACTTGCACTTCAATCATATCTAATTTTTGAATTATTATCCGTGTCTGTTAGGTGAGTTGGAAAGTGATTTTATCATATGAGCCGCAACATCAAGGTTTTTGATGTCTGTGTGACTGAGATTGCATCATCCATATTTGATTGTGATTTTTTGACATGTTTTTACCACCATTGAAACCTTGCTAAAAAGGTATTTGTGAATCTGCAGGAAGAGTGGTGTGATAGCAGAGGAACATTGGAAGATGTTAAAGAAAAACTACAAATGAGGCAAGAAGGAGCTTTCAAGAGGGAGTGAGCAATTGCATACGTTATTGCTCAGAATGTAATAAACAAACAAACTAGAAACTTCTCCATCTTTATCTTTTTTCCTTCCTTTTTAGTTTATCAACAAAATTATTCTTGTTTCCTTCCCGCAATGCTGGTCAACATCCAGCTCCAGTTCACAAGAAAATGGCTCTTTTTCCTTTTCCTCTCTGAAGAATCATGAAATGAACAAAGCTAACTGGATGGGGTTGGTTGAAAAGAATGATGGTAACCAAACCAAGGGACACTATATAAATGGAACCTCAATCTCAAGTTGAAGCCTTAGATAAAACTCCACCACCTTCAGACAAATTTGTGAAATCCACCTCTAACTCTAAACCAAATTCGGTCAAAATCAAGAAGAACAATGTCACAACAAGGTATTCTGCTAGGCCTCCTGCTCATATTGGCCAAGCAACTCGTTCATCCTCGAGTCAAGTTCCGAGTTTCGGTATGATGAGAGTTCTGCATCATATTCTATTTGTACATCCATAACACCAATGTCAGGGAACACTTGTGACAACATGACTGAGGGTAGTAGCAATTACACTGGGCCAAATTACACGAACCTCACTCAGGCAACAAAAGCAAAGCTGAAAAACAATCAAGTGTATAACATCCATCAGTAGGCAGCTCTTGGTCTACAATTTCACCCTCGGTGTTCAAGCTTTGTGGTGAAACCTTTTTCAGGTATGTGAAAAGTTGTATCTGTCATTTCTTATCAACTAGTTAGTCCATTGTTTTTATTTTTGTGATATATATTTAATATGATAATTTACGGCATTACTTCAAAATGGCTTAGCTATCATGAAAATACATTTTGTAATTTAATTTTATTATTTTAATATGCCTTTACCTACATGTGAACAAAAACCATGAATATTTTAAAAAAAGGAATTTAGTATTTGTTCTTAGCAACCATAAAGTCTGTGAGTTGCATCTGTGTGTATTAAGTATAACACTTATTGGTTTTTATTGGGGTTTTAATCATCTGATACTAGGTGCTGAACATGAACTCTTGAAAAGAAACTATCTGCAAACTGATATGCACTTTTTATTCATATTCTGATAATGAGCTTCAAGTCATTTGCTCGGATTCTTCCAAGAAGCTGTTTAAATTTGATTATTTACTTAGCCCTGAAGATAGCCAAGCTATAATAAAAGTTGTAGCTTTTTGTTGTCTTGCAGTGATTACTATTATTTTTTATATTTTGGAAGCTGGTTAAATGTGTGTACTATTTGATGTTGCAGAATGCAGACATTGTTTTTCTCAGTATTGTTACATCAGTTTTGGATGTGTTTATTCTCTGCAGATTTGCCTTTGGCAAACTGGAAACGGTAAAACATTTACCATGGAAAGATCACCGGAAGAGAGGAGAGTTAACTACGGAACACTAGAGGGACTATTATGAGATATTTTCTTAAAAACACAAAAAATGTCGACGCCAACATACTTTACACAGGTTAGTTCGGTTTCCTTTAAATATTTTTCTTTTGAAAACATTATACCTAGGCTAGGTTTTTGAGGATTAATTTTTTACACACATTTTAGCATACTCTTTTGAACTTGTGCTTGAAACTTTTTCATATCATATTTTGAAAATACACTTTCTCATAAACCTTGTTTATTTCAATCTTTTTTACTTTTGAAAACAAAACACTATATCTAGGCTAGGTTTTTGAGAAATATTATGTAAAACTCATTTTTGCATATTCTTTCGAACTAATTTTTGAAAATTTTTCACATCTTATTTTGTAAACAAAACTTCTCAAAAACCTTGCTCTTCGATCCTTTTTCAATCTTTTTTACTTTTAAAATTTTTCTTTTGAAAACACCGTTTAGGCTAGGTTTTGAGGACTATTTTTTTATACTCATTTTTGCATACTCTTTTGAGTTTGAACTTGACACTTTTTCATTACATATTTTGAAAATACACTTTCTCAAAAACCTTGTTCATAGATCCTTCTTCTATCTTTACTTTTGAAAACACTATGTCTAGCCTAAGTTTTTGAGAAATATTTTTTGAAACTTATTTTTGCATACTTTTTTGATCTAATTTTTGAAATGTTTTCATATGATGGTCTGGAAACAAACTTTCTCAAAAACATTGCTCTTAGATTTTTTTTCCTTGTTTTTTTAATTCTGAAAATTTTACTTTTGAAAACACTGTCTGCTTAGGCTTTTGAGAAGTATTTTTTGAAACTAATTTTTGCATACTCTAAGAAGAGTTTTTGCTTATCATATTTTGAAATCACACTTTCTCAATAACCTTGTTCTGGTATCCTTTTTCAGACATTTTTACTTTTGAAAACACAATGTCTAGGCTAGGTTTTTGAGAAATATTTTTTAAAACTCATTTTTGCAAACTATTTTAAACTTGGCTTTGAAACGTTTTTCATATCATATTTTGAAACCATAGTTTCTCAAAAACTTCATTCTTAGATCCTTTTTCAATCCTTTTTACTTTTTAAAATTTTTGGTTTGAAAACACTATGTCTAGGCTTAGGTTTTTGTGAATTAATTTTTTATACTCATTTTTGCATACTCTTTTGAACTTGTGCTTGAAATTTTTTCATGTCATATTTTGAAAATACACTTCTCAAGAACCTTGTTCTAAGATCTTATTTCAATTTTTTACTTTTGAAAACACTATATCTAGGCTAGGTTTTTGAGAAATATTTTATGAAACTCATTTTTGCATACTCTTGAACTAATTTTTGAAATTTTTTCATATCTTCTTTTGTAAACAAGACTTCTCAAACACCTTGCTCTTTGAACCTTTTTTACATTTTTTAAATTTTGATTTTTTTTGAAAACACCTGTCTATGCTAGGTTTTTGAGAAATATTTTTTGAAATTAATTTTTGCATACTCTTCTGAACTTTTTCTTGAAACTTTTTCATATCATATTTTGAAAATACACTTTCTCATAAACCTTGTTCTAAGATCTTATTTCAATCTTTTTTACTTTTGAAAACAAAACACTATATCTAGGCTAGGTTTTTGAGAAATATTATGTAAAACTCATTTTTGCATATTCTTTCGAACTAATTTTTGAAAATTTTTCACATCTTATTTTGTAAATAAAACTTCTCAAAAACCTTGCTCTTCGATCCTTTTTCAATCTTTTTTACTTTTAAAATTTTTCTTTTGAAAACATCGTTTAGGCTAGGTTTTGAGGACTATTTTTTTATACTCATTTTTGCATACTCTTTTGAGCTTGAACTCGAAACTTTTTCATTACATATTTTGAAAATACACTTTCTCAAAAACCTTGTTCATAGATCCTTCTTCTATGTTTTCTTTTGAAAACACTATGTCTAGCCTAAGTTTTTGAGAAATATTTTTTGAAACTTATTTTTGCATACTTTTTTGATCTAATTTTTGAAATGTTTTCATATGATGCTCTGGAAACAAACTTTCTCAAAAACATTGCTCTTAGATTTTATTCCTTGTTTTTTTAATTCTGAAAATTTTACTTTTGAAAACACTGTCTGCTTAGGCTTTTGAGAAGTATTTTTTGAAACTAATTTTTGCATACTCTAAGAAGAGTTTTTGCTTATCATATTTTGAAATCACACTTTCTCAATAACCTTGTTCTGGTATCCTTTTTCAGACATTTTTACTTTTGAAAACACAATGTCTAGGCTAGGTTTTTGAGAAATATTTTTTAAAACTCATTTTTGCAAACTATTTTAAACTTGGCTTTGAAACGTTTTTCATATCATATTTTGAAACCATATTTTCTCAAAAACTTTATTCTTAGATCCTTTTTCAATCCTTTTTACTTTTTAAAATTTTTGGTTTGAAAACGCTATGTTTAGGCTTAGGTTTTTGTGAATTAATTTTTTATACTCATTTTTGCATACTCTTTTGAACTTGTGCTTGAAACTTTTTCATATCATATTTTGAAAATACACTTCTCAAAAACCTTGTTCTAAGATCTTATTTCAATTTTTTACTTTTGAAAACACTATATCTAGGCTAGGTTTTTGAAAATTTTTTTATGAAACTCATTTTTGCATACTCTTGAACTAATTTTTGAAATTTTTTCATATCTTCTTTTGTAAACAAGACTTCTCAAACACCTTGCTCTTTGAACCTTTTTTACATTTTTTAAATTTTGATTTTTTTTTGAAAACACCTGTCTATGCTAGGTTTTTGAGAAATACTTTTTCAAATTAATTTTTGCATACTCTTCTGAACTTTTTCTTGAAACTTTTTCATATCATATTTTGAAAATACACTTCCTCATAAACCTTGTTCTAAGATCTTATTTCAATCTTTTTTTCTTTTGAAAACAAAACACTATATCTAGGCTAGGTTTTTGAGAAATATTATGTAAAACTCATTTTTGCATATTCTTTCGAACTAATTTTTGAAAATTTTTCACATCTTATTTTGTAAACAAAACTTCTCAAAAACCTTGCTCTTCGATCCTTTTTCAATCTTTTTTACTTTTAAAATTTTTCTTTTGAAAACACCGTTTAGGCTAGGTTTTGAGGACTATTTTTTTATACTCATTTTTGCATACTCTTTTGAGCTTGAACTTGAAACTTTTTCATTACATATTTTGAAAATACACTTTCTCAAAAACCTTGTTCATAGATCCTTCTTCTATCTTTACTTTTGAAAACACTATGTCTAGCCTAAGTTTTTGAGAAATATTTTTTGAAACTTATTTTTGCATACTTTTTTGATCTAATTTTTGAAATGTTTTAATATGATGGTCTGGAAACAAACTTTCTCAAAAACATTGCTCTTAGATTTTTTTTCCTTGTTTTTTTAATTCTGAAAATTTTACTTTTGAAAACACTGTCTGCTTAGGCTTTTGAGAAGTATTTTTTGAAACTAATTTTTGCATACTCTAAGAAGAGTTTTTGCTTATCATATTTTGAAATCACACTTTCTCAATAACCTTGTTCTGGTATCCTTTTTCAGACATTTTTACTTTTGAAAACACAATGTCTAGGCTAGGTTTTTGAGAAATATTTTTTAAAACTCATTTTTGCAAACTATTTTAAACTTGGCTTTGAAACGTTTTTCATATCATATTTTGAAACCATACTTTCTCAAAAACTTTATTCTTAGATCCTTTTTCAATCCTTTTTACTTTTTAAAATTTTTGGTTTGAAAACGCTATGTCTAGGCTTAGGTTTTTGTGAATTAATTTTTTACTCATTTTTGCATACTCTTTTGAACTTGTGCTTGAAACGTTTTCATATCATATTTTGAAAATACACTTCTCAAAAACCTTGTTCTAAGATCTTATTTCAATTTTTTACTTTTGAAAACACTATATCTAGGCTAGGTTTTTGAGAAATATTTTATGAAACTCATTTTTGCATACTCTTGAACTAATTTTTGAAATTTTTTCATATCTTCTTTTGTAAACAAGACTTCTCAAACACCTTGCTCTTTGAACCTTTTTTACATTTTTTAAATTTTGATTTTTTTTGAAAACACCTGTCTATGCTAGGTTTTTGAGAAATATTTTTTGAAATTAATTTTTGCATACTCTTCTGAACTTTTTCTTGAAACTTTTTCATATCATATTTTGAAAATACACTTTCTCATAAACCTTGTTCTAAGATCTTATTTCAATCTTTTTTTCTTTTGAAAACAAAACACTATATCTAGGCTAGGTTTTTGAGAAATATTATGTAAAACTCATTTTTGCTTATTCTTTCGAACTATTTTTTGAAAATTTTTCACATCTTATTTTGTAAACAAAACTTCTCAAAAACCTTGCTCTTTGATCCTTTTTCAATCTTTTTTACTTTTAAAATTTTTCTTTTGAAAACACCGTTTAGGCTAGGTTTTGAGGACTATTTTTTTATACTCATTTTTGCATACTCTTTTGAGCTTGAACTTGAAACTTTTTCATTACATATTTTGAAAATACACTTTCTCAAAAACCTTGTTCATAGATCCTTCTTCTATCTTTACTTTTGAAAACACTATGTCTAGCCTAAGTTTTTGAGAAATATTTTTTGAAACTTATTTTTGCTTACTTTTTTGATCTAATTTTTGAAATGTTTTCATATGATGCTCTGGAAACAAACTTTCTCAAAAACATTGCTCTTAGATTTTTTTTCCTTGTTTTTTTAATTCTGAAAATTTTACTTTTGAAAACACTGTCTGCTTAGGCTTTTGAGAAGTATTTTTTGAAACTAATTTTTGCATACTCTAAGAAGAGTTTTTGCTTATCATATTTTGAAATCACACTTTCTCAATAACCTTGTTCTGGTATCCTTTTTCAGACATTTTTACTTTTGAAAACACAATGTCTAGGCTAGGTTTTTGAGAAATATTTTTTAAAACTCATTTTTGCAAACTATTTTAAACTTGGTTTTGAAACGTTTTTCATATCATATTTTGAAACCATACTTTCTCAAAAACTTTATTCTTAGATCCTTTTTCAATCCTTTTTACTTTTTAAAATTTTTGATTTGAAAACGCTATGTCTAGGCTAGGTTTTTGAAAATTAATTTTTTATACTCGTTTTTGCATACTCTTTTAAACTTGTTTTTGAAAATATTTTCATATCATATTTTATAAACCAAATTTATCAAAAACCTGGCTCTTAGATCCCTTTTCACGTTTTTTTAATTTTGAAGAATTTTCTCTTGAAAACATTTTATCTAGCCTAGATTTTTGAGAAATATTTTTTGAACCTAATTTTTGCATACTCTTTTGAACTTGTGTTTGAAATTTTTTCATATCATATTTTAAAAACATACTTTCTTAAATACCTTGCTCTAAGAGCCTTTTTCAATATTTTTTACTTTTGAAAACACTAATATTCCATCCCTCACTTCAAATGGAGGCTTTGTGTACTGAACACACGAGAGATAGTTTTTTTTTTTGAAATACTAGTGTCCTACTTGTCTTGTTATGCCTTAAAGTCTTCACATAATTGTTTGTACCTGGGAGCTATATATATACTACTGGTGTTGTGGGTCGAGAACAAGAAAGAAATCGTATACTGATGCATTTCAATTCCTCAAAAGAACAAAAACTGCGTGGTTTCTTGGATCGTTTCTTCGCGTGCCTTTAAAAGAGAAATCTTGTTTAGGTGAGGATTAATTGCACTTTTTCAAATCTACTCTATTCTCCGCGATCCCTTCATTGCTTGTTGGCGTTAGTTTGTTTCTAATTTGTTTTGACAATTAAACAGGTTTTTGATTTGGTTGCAATTTTCTTCTTCTCAAAGGTGTCTGGAGGCCTTAATGTCGTGTGTCAGGATAGCGCTTTCAAGAATTCAACTATAATGCCTTCTCAGGTGTGTTTGTGTTACCAAAACATTTTAGACTAGTAAGGCAAGAATACAAATATCTTTTTGCGCTTTCTTAGCAAGAAGAGGTTTAAGGGCTTTGAAGGGAGTTGTGAGGATTCAAGCTCTTGTCTGTGGTCGACATGTTAGGAAGGAAGCTGCAGACACTTTGAGATGCATGCAGGCTTTAGTTCGTGTTCAAGCTTGAGTAAGAGCTCCTTGTGTTAGAATGTCCATAGAGAGTCAAGCTGTTCAGAACTTGCTCAATGTGAGACACCCCAAGCTCGAACTTTTGAAGAAAGCCGAGGTAACTTGTTTAACTTTTCATTTTAATTAGGTAATTTGTAGCACCAACACTTGCACTTCAATCATATCTAATTTTTGAATTATTATCCGTGTCTGTTAGGTGAGATGGAAAGTGATTTTATCATATGAGCCGCAACATCAAGGTTTTTGATGTCTGTGTGACTGAGATTGCATCATCCGTATTTGATTTTTATTTTTTGACATGTTTTTACCACTATTGAAAACCTTGCTAAAAAGGTATTTGTGAATCTGCAGGAAGAGTGGTGTGATAGCAGAGGAACATTGGAAGATGTTAAAGAAAAACTACAAATGAGGCAAAAAGGAGCTTTCAAGAGGGAGTGAGGAATTGCATACGTTATTGCTCAGAATGTAATAAACAAACAAACTAGAAACTTCTCCATCTTTATCTTTTTTCCTTCCTTTTTAGTTTATCAACAAAATTATTCTTGTTTCCTTCCCGCAATGCTGGTCAACATCCAGCTCCAGTTCACAAGAAAATTGCTCTTTTTCCTTTTCCTCTCTGAAGAATCATGAAATGAACAAAGCTAACTGTGGATGGGGTTGGTTGAAAAGAATGATGGTAACCAAACCAAGGAACACTATATAAATGGAACCACAATCTCAAGTTGAAGCCTTAGATAAAACTCCACCACCTTCAAACAAATTTGTGAAATCCACCTCTAACTCTAAACCAAATTCGGTCAAAATCAAGAAGAACAATGTCACAACAAGGTATTCTGCTAGGCCTCCTGCTCATATTGGCCAAGCAACTCGTTCATCTTCGAGTCCAAGTTCCGAGTTTCGGTATGATGAGAGTTCTGCTTCATATTCTATTTGTACATCCATAACACCAATGTCAGGGAACACTTGTGACAACATGACTGAGGATAGTAGCAATTACACTGGGCCAAATTACATGAACCTCACTCAGGCAACAAAAGCAAAGATGAAAAACAATGGCAGCTCTTGGTCTACAATTTCACCCTCGGTGTTCAAGCTTCGTGGTGAAACTTTTTTCAGGTATGTGAAAAGTTGTATCTGTCATTTTTTATCAACTAGTTAGTCCATTGTTTTTATTTTTGTGATATATATATATATAATATGATAATTTACGGCATTACTTCAAAATGGCTTAGCTATCATGAAAATACATTTTGTAATTTAATTTAATTATTTTAATATGCCTTTACCTACATGTGAACAAAAACCATGAATATTTTAAAAAAAAGGAATTTAGTATTTGTTCTTAGCAACCCTAAAGTGTCTGCAGCTTCCTTCCTAACTTGAGAAATACTTTTTGAAATTAATTTTTGCATACTCTTCTGAACTTTTTCTTGAAACTTTTTCATATCATATTTTAAAATACACTTTCTCAAAAACCTTGTTCTAAGATCTTAATTCAATCTTTTTTTTTCTTTTGAAAACACTATGTCTAGGTTAGGTTTTTGAGAAATATTTTTTGCATACGCTTTTGAATGTGTGTTTGAGACTTTTAATATCATATTTTCTCAAAAACCTAGTTCTAAGATTCTTTTTCTAGCTTTTTTACTTTTGAAAACACTACATATATGCTAGGTTTTTGAGAAATATTTTTTGAAACTCATTTGCATACTTTTTTGAACATTTCATTGAAATTTTTTTCATATCATATTTTGAAATTATACTTTCTCCAAAGCACAACTATTATGTATATATGTATATATAGATAGATAGGATGAGCATTTCCACCCACTAATACTCCTTTCCACACTTCAACTGGAGGCTTTATGTAGTAAAGACACGAGAGATAGTTTTTTTTTGAAATACTAGTGTCGTACTTGTCTTGTTATGCCTTAACTTCTTCACATAATTGTTTGTGTCTGGGAACTATATATACTACTAGTGTAATGGGTCGAGAACAAGAAAGAAGTCTTAATTCTAAGATTAACTTTTGAAAACACTACATATATGCTTGGTTTTTGAGAAATATTTTTTGAAACTCATTTTTGCATACTTTTTTGAACATGTCTTTGAAATTTTTTTCATATCATATTTTGAAATTATACTTTCTCCAAAGCACAATGATTATGTATATATAGATAGATAGGATGAGCATTTCCACCCACTAATACTCCTTTCCACACTTCAACTGGAGGCTTTGTGTAGTAAACACGAGAGATAGCTTTTTTTGTAATACTAGTGTCGTACTTGTCTTGTTATGCCTCACATAATTGTTTGTGTCTGGGAGCTATATATACTACTAGTGTAGTGGGTCGAGAACAAGAAATAAGTCTTATATTGATGCACTTTACTTCCTCAAAAGAAACAAAAACTGTGTGGTTTCTTGGTGTGCCTGAAAAAGAGAAATATTGTTTAGGTGAGGATTAATTAATTGCACTTTTTCGATTCTACTTTATTCTCCCCAATCCCTTCATTGCTTGTTGGTTTTTAAAACTTCTTTTCGCCCTTTCTTAGCAAAACGAGTTTGAGGGCTTTGAAGGGAGTTGTGAGGATTCAAGATCTTGTCTGTGGTAGACAAGTTAGGAAGCAAGCTGCAGACACTTTGAGATGCATGCAGGCTTTAGTTCGTGTTCAAGCTTGAGTAAGAGCTCGTTGTGTTAGAATGTCCATACTCCATAGAGAGTCGAGCTGTTCAGAACTTGCTCAATGAGAGACGCACCAAGCTCGAACTTTTAAACAAATTGAGGTATTTGTTTAATTTTTATTTTAATTAGGGGATTTGTTGCACCAACACTTACACTTCAATCATATCTAATTTTTGAATTATTATCCGTGTCCGTTATGGGAGTTGGAAAGTGATTTTATCATATGAGCCGCAACATCAAGATTTTTGATGTCTGTGTGACTGAGATTGCATCATCCGTATTTGATTGTGATTTTTTGACATGTTTTTACCACTATTGAAAACCTTGCTAAAAAGGTATTTGTGAATCTGCAGGAAGAGTGGTGTGATAGCAGAGGAACATTGGAAGATGTTAAAGAAAAACTACAAATGAGGCAAGAAGGAGCTTTCAAGAGGGAGTGAGGAATTGCATACGTTATTGCTCAGAATGTAATAAACAAACTAGAAACTTCTCCATCTTTATCTTTTTTCCTTCCTTTTTAGTTTATCAACAAAATTATTCTTGTTTCCTTCCCGCAATGCTGGTCAACATCCAGCTCCAGTTCACAAGAAAATGGCTCTTTTTCCTTTTCCTCTCTGAAGAATCATGAAATGAACAAAGCTAACTGTGGATGGGGTTGGTTGAAAAGAATGATGGTAACCAAACCAAGGGACACTATATAAATGGAACCACAATCTCAAGTTGAAGCCTTAGATAAAACTCCAACACCTTCAAACAAATTTGTGAAATCCACCTCTAACTCTAAACCAAATTCGGTCAAAATCAAGAAGAACAATGTCACAACAAGGTATTCTGCTAGGCCTCCTGCTCATATTGGCCAAGCAACTCGTTCATCCTCGAGTCCAAGTTCCGAGTTTCGGTATGATGAGAGTTCTGCATCATATTCTATTTGTACATCCATAACACCAATGTCAGGGAACACTTGTGACAACATGACTGAGGATAGTAGCAATTACACTGGGCCAAATTACATGAACCTCACTCAGGCAACAAAAGCAAAGCTGAAAAACAATGGCAGCTCTTGGTCTACAATTTCACCCTCGGTGTTCAAGCTTCGTGGTGAAACTTTTTTCAGGTATGTGAAAAGTTGTATCTGTCATTTTTTATCAACTAGTTAGTCCATTGTTTTTATTTTTGTGATATATATATAATATGATAATTTACGGCATTACTTCAAAATGGCTTAGCTATCATGAAAATACATTTTGTAATTTAATTTAATTATTTTAATATGCCTTTACCTACATGTGAACAAAAACCATGAATATTTTAAAAAAATGAATTTAGTATTTGTTCTTAGCAACCATAAAGTCTGTGAGTTGCATCTGTGTGTATTAAGTATAACACTTATTGGTTTTTATTGGGGTTTTAATCATCTGATACTAGGTGCTGAACATGAACTCTTGAAAAGAAACTATCTGCAAACTGATATGCACTTTTTAATCATATTCTGATAATGAGCTTCAAGTCATTTGCTCGGATTCTTCCAAGAAGCTGTTTAAATTTGATTATTTACTTAGGCCTGAAGATAACCAAGGTATAATATCTTATTTCAATTTTTTACTTTTGAAAACACTATATCTTGGCTAGGTTTTTGAGAAATATTTTATGAAACTCATTTTTGCATACTCTTTTGAACTAATTTTTGAATTTTTTTCATTTCTTATTTTGTAAACAAGACTTCTCAAACACCTTGCTCTTTGAACCTTTTTCTCATTTTTTAATTCCTCATTTTTTTTTGAAAACACTATGTCTATGCTAGGTTTTTGAGAAATACTTTTTGAAATTAATTTTTGCATACTCTTCTGAACTTTTTCTTGAAACTTTTTCATATCATATTTTAAAATACACTTTCTCAAAAACCTTGTTCTAAGATCTTAATTCAATCTTTTTTTTCTTTTGAAAACACTATGTCTAGGTTAGGTTTTTGAGAAATATTTTTTGCATACGCTTTTGAATGTGTGTTTGATACTTTTAATATCATATTTTCTCAAAAACCTAGTTCTAAGATTCTTTTTCTAGCTTTTTTACTTTTGAAAACACTACATATATGCTAGGTTTTTGAGAAATATTTTTTGAAACTCATTTGCATACTTTTTTGAACATTTCATTGAAATTTTTTTCATATCATATTTTGAAATTATACTTTCTCCAAAGCACAACTATTATGTATATATGTATATATAGATAGATAGGATGAGCATTTCCACCCACTAATACTCCTTTCCACACTTCAACTGGAGGCTTTATGTAGTAAAGACACGAGAGATAGTTTTTTTTTTGAAATACTAGTGTCGTACTTGTCTTGTTATGCCTTAACTTCTTCACATAGTTGTTTGTGTCTGGGAACTATATATACTACTAGTGTAATGGGTCAAGAACAAGAAAGAAGTCTTAATTCTAAGATTAACTTTTGAAAACACTACATATATGCTTGGTTTTTGAGAAATATTTTTTGAAACTCATTTTTGCATACTTTTTTGAACATGTCTTTGAAATTTTTTTCATATCATATTTTGAAATTATACTTTCTCCAAAGCACAACGATTATGTATATATAGATAGATAGGATGAGCATTTCCACCCACTAATACTCCTTTCCACACTTCAACTGGAGGCTTTGTGTAGTAAACACGAGAGATAGTTTTTTTTGTAATACTAGTGTCGTACTTGTCTTGTTATGCCTTAACTTCTTCACATAATTGTTTGTGTCTGGGAGCTATATATACTACTAGTGTAGTGGGTCGAGAACAAGAAATAAGTCTTATATTGATGCACTTTACTTCCTCAAAAGAAACAAAAACTGTGTGGTTTCTTGGTGTGCCTGAAAAAGAGAAATATTGTTTAGGTGAGGATTAATTAATTGCAGTTTTTCGATTCTACTTTATTCTCCCCAATCCCTTCATTGCTTGTTGGTTTTTAAAACTTCTTTTCGCCCTTTCTTAGCAAAAAGAGTTTGAGGGCTTTGAAGGGAGTTGTGAGGATTCAAGATCTTGTTTGTGGTAGACAAGTTAGGAAGCAAGCTGCAGACACTTTGAGATCATGCAGGATTTAGTTCGTGTTCAAGCTTGAGTAAGAGCTCGTTGTGTTAGAATGTCCATACTCCATAGAGAGTCAAGCTGTTCGGAACTTGCTCAATGAGAGACGCACCAAGCTCGAACTTTTAAACAAATTGAGGTATTTGTTTAATTTTTATTTTAATTAGGGGATTTGTTGCACCAACACTTACACTTCAATCATATCTAATTTTTGAATTATTATCCGTGTCTGTTATGGGAGTTGGAAAGTGATTTTATCATATGAGCCGCAACATCAAGATTTTTGATGTCTGTGTGACTGAGCTTGCATCATCCGTATTTGATTGTGATTTTTTGACATGTTTTTACCACTATTGAAAACCTTGCTAAGAAAGGTATTTGTGAATCTGCAGGAAGGGTGGTGTGATAGCAGGGGAACATTGGAAGATGTTAAAGCAAAACTACAAATGAGGCAAGAAGGAGCTTTCAAGAGGGAGAGAGCAATTGCATACGTTATTGCTCAAAACACTATGTCTAGGCAAGATTTTTTAGAAATATCTTTTCAAACTATTTTTTGCACACTCTTTTGAACTTGTGTTTGAAACTTTTTCATATCATATTTTGAAAATACACTTTCTTAAAAACCTAGTTCTAAGACTCTTTTTAGACTTTTTTAGTTTTGAACACACTATGTCTAAGCTAGATTTTTGAGAAATATTGTTTGAAACTCATTTTTGAAATCATACTTTGTCAAAAACCTTGTTCTTAGATCCTTTGTCAATCTTGTTTACCTTTCAAAAAAATTCTTTTGAAAACACTGCTTAGGCTAGGTTTTTGAGAATTAATTTTTCAAACTCAATTTTTGCATACTCTTTTGAACTTATTCTTGAAATTTTAACATATCATATTTTGTATACAAACTTTCTCAAAAACCTTGATCTTAGATCCCTTTTCACGTTTTTTTAATTATGAATATTTTTCTTGAAAATACTTTGTCTAGGCTAGGTTTTTGGGAAATATTTTTTGAAACTAATTGTTGCATACTCTTTTGAACTTGTGTTTGATATTTTTTCATATCATATTTTGAAAATACACTTTCTCAAAAACCTAGTTCTAATATTCTTTTTCAATCTTTTTTACTTTTGAAAATACTATCCCTAGGCTAGGTTTTTGAGAAATATTTTTTGAAACTCATTTTTGCATACTCTTTTGAATGTGTCTTTGATACTTTTTTCACATCTTATTTTTGGAATCATACTTTCTCAAAAGCCTTGTTCCTAAATCCTTTTTCAATCTTTTTTACTTTTGAAATTTTTTCTTTTTTAAACAGTCTTGGCTAAGTTTTTGAAAATTAATTTTATACTCGTTTTTGCATAGTCTTTTAAACTTGTTTCTGTAAATATTTTCAAATCATATTTTGTAAACCGAATTTATCAAAAACCTGGCTGTTAGATCCCTTCTCACGTTTTTTTAATTTTGAAGAATTTTCTCTTGAAAACATTTTATCTAGCCTAGATTTTTTAGAAATATTTTTTGAACCTAATTTTTGCATACTCTTTTGAACTTGTGTTTGAAATATTTTCATATCATATTTTAAAAACATACTTTCTTAAACACCTTGTTCTAAGAGCCTTTTTCAATATTTTTTACTTTTGAAAACACTAATATTCCATCCCTCACTTCAAATGGAGGCTTTGTGTACTGAACACACGAGAGATAATTTTTTTTTTGAAATACTAGTGTCCTACTTATCTTGTTATGCCTTAAAGTCTTCACATAATTGTTTGTACCTGGGAGCTATATATATACTACTGGTGTTGTGGGTCGAGAACAAGAAAGAAATCGTATACTGATGCATTTCAATTCCTCAAAAGAACAAAAACTGCGTGGTTTCTTGGATCGTTTCTTCGCGTGCCTTTAAAAGAGAAATCTTGTTTAGGTGAGGATTAATTGCACTTTTTCAAATCTACTCTATTCTCCGCGATCCCTTCATTGCTTGTTGGCGTTAGTTTGTTTCTAATTTGTTTTGACAATTAAACAGGTTTTTGATTTGGTTGCAATTTTCTTCTTCTCAAAGGTGTCTGGAGGCCTTAATGTCGTGTGTCAGACATAGCGCTTTCAAGAATTCAACTATAATGCCTTCTCAGGTGTGTTTGTGTTACCAAACCATTTTAGACTAGTAAGGCGAGAATACAAATATCTTTTTGTGCTTTCTTAGCAAGAAGAGGTTTAAGGGCTTTGAAGGGCGTTGTGAGGATTCAAGCTCTTGTCTGTGGTCGACAAGTTAGGAAGGAAGCTGCAGACACTTTGAGATGCATGCAGGCTTTAGTTCGTGTTCAAACTTGAGTAAGAGCTCGTTGTGTTAGAATGTCCATAGAGAATCAAGCTGTTCAGAACTTGCTCAATGTGAGACACCCCAAGCTCGAACTTTTGAAGAAAGCCGAGGTAACTTGTTTAACTTTTCATTTTAATTAGGTAATTTGTAGCACCAACACTTGCACTTCAATCATATCTAATTTTTGAATTATTATCCGTGTCTGTTAGGTGAGTTGGAAAGTGATTTTATCATATGAGCCGCAACATCAAGGTTTTTGATGTCTGTGTGACTGAGATTGCATCATCCATATTTGATTGTGATTTTTTGACATGTTTTTACCACTATTGAAACCTTGCTAAAAAGGTATTTGTGAATCTGCAGGAAGAGTGGTGTGATAGCAGAAGAACATTGGAAGATGTTAAAGAAAAACTACAAATGAGGCAAGAAGGAGCTTTCAAGAGGGAGTGAGCAATTGCATACGTTATTTCTCAGAATGTAATAAACAAACAAACTAGAAACTTCTCCATCTTTATCTTTTTTCCTTCCTTTTTAGTTTATCAACAAAATTATTCTTGTTTCCTTCCCGCAATGCTGGTCAACATCCAGCTCCAGTTCACAAGAAAATGGCTCTTTTTCCTTTTCCTCTCTGAAGAATCATGAAATGAACAAAGCTAACTGGATGGGGTTGGTTGAAAAGAATGATGGTAACCAAACCAAGGGACACTATATAAATGGAACCTGAATCTCAAGTTGAAGCCTTAGATAAAACTCCACCACCTTCAAACAAATTTGTGAAATCCACCTCTAACTCTAAACCAAATTCGGTCAAAATCAAGAAGAACAATGTCACAACAAGGTATTCTGCTAGGCCTCTTGCTCATATTGGCCAAGCAACTCGTTCATCCTCGAATCCAAGTTCCGAGTTTCGGTATGATGAGAGTTCTGCATCATATTCTATTTGTACATCCATAACACCAATGTCAGGGAACACTTGTGACAACATGACTGAGGGTAGTAGCAATTACACTGGGCCAAATTACATGAACCTCACTCAGGCAACAAAAGCAAAGCTGAAAAACAATCAAGTGTATAACATCCATCAGTAGGCAGCTCTTGGTCTACAATTTCACCCTCGGTGTTCAAGCTTTGTGGTGAAACCTTTTTCAGGTATGTGAAAAGTTGTATCTGTCATTTCTTATCAACTAGTTAGTCCATTGTTTTTATTTTTGTGATATATATTTAATATGATAATTTACGGCATTACTTCAAAATGGCTTAGCTATCATGAAAATACATTTTGTAATTTAATTTTATTATTTTAATATTCCTTTACCTACATGTGAACAAAAACCATGAATATTTTAAAAAAAGGAATTTAGTATTTGTTCTTAGCAACCATAAAGTCTGTGAGTTGCATCTGTGTGTATTAAGTATAACACTTATTGGTTTTTATTGGGGTTTTAATCATCTGATACTAGGTGCTGAACATGAACTCTTGAAAAGAAACTATCTGCAAACTGATATGCACTTTTTATTCATATTCTGATAATGAGCTTCAAGTCATTTGCTCGGATTCTTCCAAGAAGCTGTTTAAATTTGATTATTTACTTAGCCCTGAAGATAACCAAGCTATAATAAAAGTTGTAGCTTTTTGTTGTCTTGCAGTGATTACTATTATTTTTTATATTTTGGAAGCTGGTTAAATGTGTGTACTATTTGATGTTGCAGAATGCAGACATTGTTTTTCTCAGTATTGTTACATCAGTTTTGGATGTGTTTATTCTCTGCAGATTTGCCTTTGGCAAACTGGAAACGGTAAAACATTTACCATGGAAAGATCACCGGAAGAGAGGAGAGTTAACTACAGAACACTAGAGGGACTATTATGAGATATTTTCTTAAAAACACAAAAAATGTCGACGCCAACATACTTTACACAGGTTAGTTCGGTTTCCTTTAAATATTTTTCTTTTGAAAACATTATACCTAGGCTAGGTTTTTGAGGATTAATTTTTTACACACATTTTAGCATACTCTTTTGAACTTGTGCTTGAAACTTTTTCATATCATATTTTGAAAATACACTTTGTCATAAACCTTGTTTATTTCAATGTTTTTTACTTTTGAAAACAAAACACTATATCTAGGCTAGGTTTTTGAGAAATATTATGTAAAACTCATTTTTGCATATTCTTTCGAACTAATTTTTGAAAATTTTTCACATCTTATTTTGTAAACAAAACTTCTCAAAAACCTTGCTCTTCGATCCTTTTTCAATCTTTTTTACTTTTAAAATTTTTCTTTTGAAAACACCGTTTAGGCTAGGTTTTGAGGACTATTTTTTTATACTCATTTTTGCATACTCTTTTGAGTTTGAACTTGACACTTTTTCATTACATATTTTGAAAATACACTTTCTCAAAAACCTTGTTCATAGATCCTTCTTCTATCTTTACTTTTGAAAACACTATGTCTAGCCTAAGTTTTTGAGAAATATTTTTTGAAACTTATTTTTGCATACTTTTTTGATCTAATTTTTGAAATGTTTTCATATGATGGTCTGGAAACAAACTTTCTTAAAAACATTGCTCTTAGATTTTTTTTCCTTGTTTTTTTAATTCTGAAAATTTTACTTTTGAAAACACTGTCTGCTTAGGCTTTTGAGAAGTATTTTTTGAAACTAATTTTTGCATACTCTAAGAAGAGTTTTTGCTTATCATATTTTGAAATCACACTTTCTCAATAACCTTTTTCTGGTATCCTTTTTCAGACATTTTTACTTTTGAAAACACAATGTCTAGGCTAGGTTTTTGAGAAATATTTTTTAAAACTCATTTTTGCAAACTATTTTAAACTTGGCTTTGAAACGTTTTTCATATCATATTTTGAAACCATAGTTTCTCAAAAACTTTATTCTTAGATCCTTTTTCAATCCTTTTTACTTTTTAAAATTTTTGGTTTGAAAACACTATGTCTAGGCTTAGGTTTTTGTGAATTAATTTTTTATACTCATTTTTGCATACTCTTTTGAACTTGTGCTTGAAATTTTTTCATATCATATTTTTAAAATACACTTCTCAAGAACCCTGTTCTAAGATCTTATTTCAGTTTTTTACTTTTGAAAACACTATATTTAGGCTAGGTTTTTGAGAAATATTTTATGAAACTCATTTTTGCATACTCTTGAACTAATTTTTGAAATTTTTTCATATCTTCTTTTGTAAACAAGACTTCTCAAACACCTTGCACTTTGAACCTTTTTTACATTTTTTAAATTTTGATTTTTTTTTTAAAACACCTGTCTATGCTAGGTTTTTGAGATATATTTTTTGAAATTAATTTTTGCATACTCTTCTAAACTTTTTCTTGAAACTTTTTCATATCATATTTTGAAAATACACTTTCTCATAAACCTTGTTCTAAGATCTTATTTCAATCTTTTTTACTTTCGAAAACATAACACTATATCTAGGCTAGGTTTTTGAGAAATATTATGTAAAACTCATTTTTGCACATTCTTTCGAACTAATTTTTGAAAATTTTTCACATCTTATTTTGTAAATAAAACTTCTCAAAAACCTTGCTCTTCGATCCTTTTTCAATCTTTTTTACTTTTAAAATTTTTCTTTTGAAAACATCGTTTAGGCTAGGTTTTGAGGACTATTTTTTTATACTCATTTTTGCATACTCTTTTGAGCTTGAACTTGAAACTTTTTCATTACATATTTTGAAAATACACTTTCTCAAAAACCTTGTTCATAGATCCTTCTTCTATCTTTTCTTTTGAAAACACTATGTCTAGCCTAAGTTTTTGAGAAATATTTTTTGAAACTTGTTTTTGCATACTTTTTTGATCTAAATTTTGAAATGTTTTCATATGATGCTCTGGAAACAAACTTTCTCAAAAACATTGCTCTTAGATTTTATTCCTTGTTTTTTTAATTCTGAAAATTTTACTTTTGAAAACACTGTCTGCTTAGGCTTTTGAGAAGTATTTTTTGAAACTAATTTTTGCATACTCTAAGAAGAGTTTTTGCTTATCATATTTTGAAATCACACTTTCTCAATAACCTTGTTCTGGTATCCTTTTTCAGACATTTTTACTTTTGAAAACACAATGTCTAGGCTAGGTTTTTGAGAAATATTTTTTAAAACTCATTTTTGCAAACTATTTTAAACTTGGCTTTGAAACGTTTTTCATATCATATTTTGAAACCATATTTTCTCAAAAACTTTAATCTTAGATCCTTTTTCAATCCTTTTTACTTTTTAATATTTTTGGTTTGAAAACGCTATGTTTAGGCTTAGGTTTTTGTGAATTAATTTTTTATACTCATTTTTGCATACTCTTTTGAACGTGTGCTTGAAACTTTTTCATATCATATTTTGAAAATACACTTCTCAAAAACCTTGTTCTAAGATCTTATTTCAATTTTTTACTTTTGAAAACACTATATCTAGGCTAGGTTTTTGAAAATTTTTTTATGAAACTCATTTTTGCATACTCTTGAACTAATTTTTGAAATTTTTTCATATCTTCTTTTGTAAACAAGACTTCTCAAACACCTTGCTCTTTGAACCTTTTTTACATTTTTTAAATTTTGATTTTTTTTTGAAAACACATGTCTATGCTAGGTTTTTGAGAAATATTTTTTCAAATTAATTTTTGCATACTCTTCTGAACTTTTTCTTGAAACTTTTTCATATCATATTTTGAAAATACACTTCCTCATAAACCTTGTTCTAAGATCTTATTTCAATCTTTTTTTCTTTTGAAAACAAAACACTATATCTAGGCTAGGTTTTTGAGAAATATTATGTAAAACTCATTTTTGCATATTCTTTCGAACTAATTTTTGAAAATTTTTCACATCTTATTTTGTAAACAAAACTTCTCAAAAACCTTGCTCTTCGATCCTTTTTCAATCTTTTTTACTTTTAAAATTTTTCTTTTGAAAACACCGTTTAGGCTAGGTTTTGAGGACTATTTTTTTATACTCATTTTTGCATACTCTTTTGAGCTTGAACTTGAAACTTTTTCATTACATATTTTGAAAATACACTTTCTCAAAAACCTTGTTCATAGATCCTTCTTCTATCTTTACTTTTGAAAACACTATGTCTAGCCTAAGTTTTTGAGAAATATTTTTTGAAACTTATTTTTGCATACTTTTTTGATCTAATTTTTGAAATGTTTTCATATGATGGTCTGGAAACAAACTTTCTCAAAAACATTGCTCTTAGATTTTTTTTCCTTGTTTTTTTAATTCTGAAAATTTTACTTTTGAAAACACTGTCTGCTTAGGCTTTTGAGAAGTATTTTTTGAAACTAATTTTTGCATACTCTAAGAAGAGTTTTTGCTTATCATATTTTGAAATCACACTTTCTCAATAACCTTGTTCTGGTATCCTTTTTCAGACATTTTTACTTTTGAAAACACAATGTCTAGGCTAGGTTTTTGAGAAATATTTTTTAAAACTCATTTTTGCAAACTATTTTAAACTTGGCTTTGAAACGTTTTTCATATCATATTTTGAAACCATAGTTTCTCAAAAACTTTATTCTTAGATCCTTTTTCAATCCTTTTACTTTAATTTTTGGTTTGAAAACACTATGTCTAGGCTTAGGTTTTTGTGAATTAATTTTTTATACTCATTTTTGCATACTCTTTTGAACTTGTGCTTGAAATTTTTTCATATCATATTTTTAAAATACACTTCTCAAGAACCCTGTTCTAAGATCTTATTTCAGTTTTTTACTTTTGAAAACACTATATTTAGGCTAGGTTTTTGAGAAATATTTTATGAAACTCATTTTTGCATACTCTTGAACTAATTTTTGAAATTTTTTCATATCTTCTTTTGTAAACAAGACTTCTCAAACACC
The DNA here is from genome assembly GCA_039519185.1 of Astragalus membranaceus. Lineage (NCBI taxonomy): Eukaryota > Viridiplantae > Streptophyta > Magnoliopsida > Fabales > Fabaceae > Astragalus > Astragalus membranaceus. The sequence goes on from CM076854.1 coordinate 141,694,705, forward strand.
TTGCACTTTGAACCTTTTTTACATTTTTTAAATTTTGATTTTTTTTTAAAACACCTGTCTATGCTAGGTTTTTGAGATATATTTTTTGAAATTAATTTTTGCATACTCTTCTAAACTTTTTCTTGAAACTTTTTCATATCATATTTTGAAAATACACTTTCTCATAAACCTTGTTCTAAGATCTTATTTCAATCTTTTTTACTTTCGAAAACAAAACACTATATCTAGGCTAGGTTTTTGAGAAATATTATGTAAAACTCATTTTTGCATATTCTTTCGAACTAATTTTTGAAAATTTTTCACATCTTATTTTGTAAACAAAACTTCTCAAAAACCTTGCTCTTTGATCCTTTTTCAATCTTTTTTACTTTTAAAATTTTTCTTTTGAAAACACCGTTTAGGCTAGGTTTTGAGGACTATTTTTTTATACTCATTTTTGCATACTCTTTTGAGCTTGAACTTGAAACTTTTTCATTACATATTTTGAAAATACACTTTCTCAAAAACCTTGTTCATAGATCCTTCTTCTATCTTTACTTTTGAAAACACTATGTCTAGCCTAAGTTTTTGAGAAATATTTTTTGAAACTTATTTTTGCTTACTTTTTTGATCTAATTTTTGAAATGCTTTTCATATGATGCTCTGGAAACAAACTTTCTCAAAAACATTGCTCTTAGATTTTTTTTCCTTGTTTTTTTAATTCTGAAAATTTTACTTTTGAAAACACTGTCTGCTTAGGCTTTTGAGAAGTATTTTTTGAAACTAATTTTTGCATACTCTAAGAAGAGTTTTTGCTTATCATATTTTGAAATCACACTTTCTCAATAACCTTGTTCTGGTATCCTTTTTCAGACATTTTTACTTTTGAAAACACAATGTCTAGGCTAGGTTTTTGAGAAATATTTTTTAAAACTCATTTTTGCAAACTATTTTAAACTTGGTTTTGAAACGTTTTTCATATCATATTTTGAAACCATACTTTCTCAAAAACTTTATTCTTAGATCCTTTTTCAATCCTTTTTACTTTTTAAAATTTTTGGTTTGAAAACGCTATGTCTAGGCTTAGGTTTTTTGTGATTTAATTTTTTATACTCATTTTTGCATACTCTTTTGAACTTGTACTTGAAAACTTTTTCATATCATATTTTGAAAATACACTTCTCAAAAACCTTGTTCTAAGATCTTATTTCAATTTTTTACTTTTGAAAACACTATATCTAGGCTAGGTTTTTGAGAAATATTTTATGAAACTCATTTCTGCATACTCTTGAACTAATTTTTGAAAATTTTTCATATCTTCTTTTGTAAACAAGCCTTCTCAAACCCCTTGCTCTTTGAACCTTTTTTACATTTTTTAAATTTTGATTTTTTTTGAAAACACCTGTGTATGCTAGGTTTTTGAGAAATATTTTTTGAAATTAATTTTTGCATACTCTTCTGAACTTTTTCTTGAAACTTTTCATATCATATTTTGAAAATACACTTTCTCATAAACCTTGTTCTAAGATCTTATTTCAATCTTTTTTTCTTTTGAAAACAAAACACTATATCTAGGCTAGGTTTTTGAGAAATATTATGTAAAACTCATTTTTGCTTATTCTTTCGAACTAATTTTTGAAAATTTTTCACATCTTATTTTGTAAACAAAACTTCTCAAAAACCTTGCTCTTTGATCCTTTTTCAATCTTTTTTACTTTTAAAATTTTTCTTTTGAAAACACCGTTTAGGCTAGGTTTTGAGGACTATTTTTTTATACTCATTTTTGCATACTCTTTTGAGCTTGAACTTGAAACTTTTTCATTACATATTTTGAAAATACACTTTCTCAAAAACCTTGTTCATAGATCCTTCTTCTATCTTTACTTTTGAAAACACTATGTCTAGCCTAAGTTTTTGAGAAATATTTTTTGAAACTTATTTTTGCTTACTTTTTTGATCTAATTTTTGAAATGCTTTCATATGATGCTCTGGAAACAAACTTTCTCAAAAACATTGCTTTTAGATTTTTTTTCCTTGTTTTTTTAATTCTGAAAATTTTACTTTTGAAAACACTGTCTGCTTAGGCTTTTGAGAAGTATTTTTTGAAACTAATTTTTGCATACTCTAAGAAGAGTTTTTGCTTATCATATTTTGAAATCACACTTTCTCAATAACCTTGTTCTGGTATCCTTTTTCAGACATTTTTACTTTTGAAAACACATGTCTAGGCTAGGTTTTTGAGAAATATTTTTTAAAACTCATTTTTGCAAACTATTTCAAACTTGGCTTTGAATCGTTTTTCATATCATATTTTGAAACCATACTTTCTCAAAAACTTTATTCTTAGATCCTTTTTCAATCCTTTTTACTTTTTAAAATTTTTGGTTTGAAAACGCTATGTCTAGGCTTAGGTTTTTGTGAATTAATTTTTTATACTCATTTTTGCATACTCTTTTGAACTTGTGCTTGAAACTTTTTCATATCATATTTTGAAAATACACTTCTCAAAAACCTTGTTCTAAAATCTTATTTCAATTTTTTACTTTTGAAAACACTATATCTAGGCTAGGTTTTTGAGAAATATTTTATGAAACTAATTTTTGCATACTCTTGAACTAATTTTTGAAATTTTTTCATATCTTCTTTTGTAAACAAGACTTCTCAAACACCTTGCTCTTTGAACCTTTTTTACATTTTTTAAATTTTGATTTTTTTTGAAAACACCTGTCTATGCTAGGTTTTTGAGAAATATTTTTTGAAATTAATTTTTGCATACTCTTCTGAACTTTTTCTTCAAACTTTTTCATATCATATTTTAAAATACACTTCCTCAAAAACCGTGTTCTAAGATCTTATTTCAATCTTTTTTCTTCTTATAAAAACATTATGTGTAGGCTAGGTTTTTGAGAAATATTTTTTGAAAATAATTTTTTCATACTCTTTTGAACTTGTGTTTGAAACATTTAATATCATATTTTCTCAAAAACCTAGTTCTAAGATTTATTTTCAATCTTTTTTACTTTCGAAAACGCCACATATATGCTAGATTTTTTAGAAATATTTTTTGAAACTCATTTTTGCATACGTTTTTGAACATGTCTTTGAAATTTTTTTTCATATCATATTTTGAAATTATACTTTCTCCAAAGCACAACGATTATGTATATAGGTATATATAGATAGATAGGATGAGCATTTCCACCCACTAATACTCCTTTCCACACTTCAACTAGAGGCTTTGTGTAGTAAACACACGAGAGAGTTTTTTTTTGAAATACTAGTGTCATACTTGTCTTATGCCTTAAATTCTTCACATAATTGTTTGTGTCTGGGAGCTATATATACTACAAGTGTAGTGGGTCGATAACAAGAAATAAGTCTTATATCGCCACACTTCACTTCCTCTAAAGAACAAAAACTGCGTGGTTTCTGGGTGTGCTTAAAAAAGAGAAATATTGTTTAGGTGAGGATTAATTAATTGCACTTTTTCAATTCTACACTACTCTCCCCCAATCCCTTCACTGCTTGTTGGTTTTTAAAACTTCTTTTCGCGCTTTCTTAGCAAGAAGAGGTTTGAGGGTTTGAAGGGAGTTGTGAGGATTCAAGCTCTTGTCTGTGGTAGACAAGTTAGGAAGAAAGCTGCAGACACTTTGAGATGCATGCAGGCTTTAGTTCGTGTTCAAGCTTGAGTAAGAGCTCGTTGTGTTAGAATGTCCATAGAGAGTCAAGCTGTTCAGAACTTGCTCAATGAGAGACGCACCAAGCTCGAACCTTTTGTTTAACTTTTCATTTTAATTAGGTAATTTCCTTCCCGCAATGCCGGTCAACTTCCAGCTCCAGTTCACAAGCAAATGCCTCTTTTTCCTTTTCCTCTCTGAAGAATCATGAAATGAACAAAGCTAACTGTGGATGGGGTTGGTTGAAAAGATAGGTGGTAGCCAAACCGTGGGAAACTAAATAGATGGAACCACAATCTCAAGTTGAAGCCTTAGATAAACCTCCACCACCTTCAAACAAATTTGTGAAATCCACCTCTAACTCTAAACCAAATTCGGTCAAAATCAAGAAAAACAATGTCACAACAAGGTATTCTGCTAGGCCTCTTGCTCATATTGGCCAAGCAACTCGTTCATCCTCGAGTCCAAGTTCCGAGTTTCGGTATGATGAGAGTTCTGCATCATATTCTATTTGTACATCCATAACACCAATGTCAGGGAACACTTGTGACATGTGTTTCCTCTCAGCTGAACAATGCAGAAACTGTATAGGTTTAGAGCGGTACCCAAGCTCCTATGTCGTGTTATTTTATTGAATTAGAATCAAAAAAATACACTGATGCTCTAAGCACCTTGCTGGCTTCACCCAGCCTCCTATTTCTTAGGAAAAATTACTCTGCCCTCACCTTAGTCATGACTCTCTCTTTTATATTCTTCCTAGAGATTTAGAGCATTGGTGGTTACAAGGGAAACCTAACTAACTACCTTCTTATTGTTACAACTGTAACAATATCCTACCAACTAACATAACAGTAATAACTAACATAACAGGGCTAACTAACATAACAGCAATAACTAATTATCTTAATTAATCCTCTTGTGTCATTTTAGGCTTGCTTCTTCTAGAATAGGTCTTCAATGGTCTAACAATTCCTTCCCCCTTAGCAACAACCTTGTCCTCAAGGTTGAGGTCTGGAAATTGTCTCTTGATGGCATCAGCTTCTTGCCAGGTTGCTTCTTCTATTGGCCGATCCTTCCATTTAACCAAGATTCGTTTTGTTGTCTGTCCTTGTGTTATCTTTGTCTTTTTATTTAGGATTTGTTGAGGTGTGTAGTTGGTTGCAGGCACCTGTAGTTCCTCACAGAGATTATCTTCTACTGGTTGATCTCCAACTGCAAGTTTAAGATGGGGGACATGAAATATTGAGTGTATTCTAGGAGTGGGGGGGTAATTGGAGTTGGAAAGCTACTGTTCCAACTTGCTTGATGACTGGAAATGGCCCATTATAACGTGTGTAGCGACCGGAAAATCCGGGTGAGGATTCCTCGAAGGTTCAAAAATGAAGCCGCCACCAAAGTTTAGTTTAAGGGCAAATATTGGAAAATCTCTTTGAGTTTGGATAAGGGTCCTTGAGACCAGATAAGGGTTCGGGAGTCGATTATGCGTGGGGAAGGTATTAGCACCCCACGACATCCTTCCTTAGGAAGATTACTTGCTAATTAGTTGTAGGAAAGAATATTAATTTTGAAAATATTTATTTTACCCTTTTATTGTGAATTGAAAAGAAAGAAGACTTAATAAAAATTTTAGTTTTTTGCGCTTAATACCAAGGATTACTCTTGCTTCTCCGAGGTCTTTCATATCAAAGTTGTTACATAGAGACATATGATTGTGCAATGTCATTTTCGGTTTTGTAATAAATGCATTTGTCACTTTCATTCACTTTAAACCATTCGATATTATCAAATTATCAAACTTCTAATGCCATTGTTTAGGAGCTTGTTTGAGACCGTACAAAGACTTATCCAACTTACAGACCTTGTGTTCTTGCCTGTGAATTACAAAAACTTTAGATTGCTCCGTATAAATTTCTTCTTCTAATTCACTATTTAAAAAAATTAGTTTTGACATCCATTTAGTGTACTTCCAAATTGTAAGTAGCGGCCAACGAAATTAGTACCATTATGGATGTAATTCTAGTAACAGGAGAATATATGTCGAAGAAATCTATATTCTCTCTTTGTCTAAACTCTTTGGCTATCAACAGTGCCGTCAGGTTTTAGTTTCTTTTTCAAAATCCATTTACAACCAATTGGTTTGCAACCAGGAGGCAAGTCCACTAAGTGCCATGTCTTGTTAAACTCTAGAGAATCCATCTCGTCATTGATGGCTTCTTGCCACAAATCGGCATCCAAAGAAGACTATGCTTCTTGTATGCTAGTTGGATCATCTTCTAACGTATAGACCATATAATCTGGCAACACGTGCTCTCTTACCTCTTCGAGGTTCTATTTCCCTTTGTTCGTTGTTTTCAACGTTCCTAGGCACATAAACTTGACTAGTTTCGGTGCCCCCACAATTTCTATATTTAAAAGGGAATTCATTTTCATAAAAGTCAACATCATTTGACTCTATGATTACTTTAAGCTTCACTGTTTACTCCATACCCGATGAAGACACATTCATAGGCTCTGCTGGCGAGTTTAACTCTTTTTGGGTTTGGAATCCTGACATAAGCCAAGGAACCCCAGATTCGAAAATAAGACACATTAAGTTGTCTTTTCTTTATGATTTCATAAGGAGAAATTTTGCTTTTAGACTTTGGAAGTCTATTTAGGACATAACATACGGTTAACAAAATTTCCCCCCACCAGTGAGATGCAGCACCAGAATAAAGCATAATAGCAACTACCAATTCGGTAAAAGTTCTATTCTTTCTTTTTGCTTTACCATTCATTTCGGGAGAATATGGTGCAGTCGTTTCATGTATGATTCCATTTGATTTATAAAAATCATTAAATAATTGGGATTCATACTCAGTTCCTCTATCACTTCGAAAACGCTTTACTGATTTTCAACTTCTGTTACAAAAACTTTGAACATGTCAAGCACTTCACTTTTATTTTTCACAAAGTATACTACAATGTAGTCAAATCAATTATAAATAAAAGTCGTATGTAACACCCCAATATTTTTAACGTGTAGATACATTGAAATGCACAGCTTAGCCAACATCAGAGGACATAATACCTGTTTAAATATTGAAGATATTAAATTTTTTTGAAATAAAACATAATATCTCAGATTCACCCGTCTTCATTTCCATGAAGTTCATTTGGTTCACAATTCGAAAGGAACTCAAAGCCTATGGTTCAATATCATAAACAGAGGAGCGGAAATGGATTCATACAACTCATATCAAATATAAGTTACATAACCATAACAGAAACAACAAAAGAAGAATAATCAGAAATATCAAGACTACAAGTCTTCGGCTTCGCCATAAGCACGTCACCTACTCGTGTCGTCTTATCTTCCTTTTTCCCAGTTTCTCTGTAAAAACCACAATAATGATAGGGTGAGATAACATATCTCAGTGAGTTCTACTGTACCCCCTCACTATCACTCGGTTCAATTATAAAACCGTTGCAACATAGTTAGCATAACATCGTTTGTG